>VXAV01006727.1:14390-73101 GCA_013399715.1 Alectura lathami | reverse complement strand
TCTCCCAATGCTGTTGGAGAAGCCCTTGGTGCCATCGGGCCCATGGGGCAGCCGCAGCACACTGGTGCGGAGCCCGATGGACTCAGGCACCCGCTTCACAGCCAGGGGTTTGCTGGAGGGAGTTCTGGCATCCAGAGAGGGGCTGGGAGCCACGCTGCCATGCCAGGGAGCCCACACACCCGCCCCACACCCCCAGCCAAAATCAGGGCCCTGGGGGATGCTCTCGGTGTCAGCCCTGAGGCTGAAGCCCAGCTCCGCAGTGAGCGGTGGGAAGAGCTTGCTGGCCAGGAGCGACTCAGTGAAGGTGCTGCTGAAGGAGCTGGGCTTGAAGCCGCAGCCATGGGGCCAGGCGGGCGCTGAGAGGAGGGGCAGCGAGGCCGCGTCAGACTCCGGGGAGCTGCAGAGCAGCGAGTCCCCAAGGCTGTAGGAGAAGGGCTCAGGCTGCGCCTTCCAGCTCAGCGTCTCTGCCAGCAGCTCATCCGCCTCCCTCTCAGCCACGCTTTTCCTCTTGGACCCCTTCCCCGAGAGCTGCACCACGCGGATGCTGGCAGAGCCAGGCCGGCCCAGCTCCTCCAAGGCCCTGCGGGCGCTCTCCAGGCTCTCGTACTCCACCAGCGCGCAGCAGCGGCTCAGCAGCTCGGGGAAGCGGGCCGCGTACTTCCGCACGTCCGAGGGCAGCTTGCGGCCCGGCCGCAGGATGCGGATGGAGGCGATGGCACCGAAGGGGCTGAACATCCTGGTGATGGTCTCGATGAAGTTCTTCTGGGGCGGCGGCGGCAGCACGCCCGGCTCCTGGGGCTGCAGGTCCCAGGCCAGGAGGAGTTTGCTGGGGGGGATGCTCAGCAGGGACTCGGGGATGGGGACCCTGCGCCTCACTTTGGTGCCCTCCTCGTTCACCTCCAGCAGCTCGGAGAACTGCAGGGCGTAGAGCGTGAGGCGCCAGTCGCGTGTGAGGTACTTCACCTGCGGGGAGAGGCTGCCGCTGCGTCCCTGCAGGCCTCCGCCCCAGGTCCCAGCAGGGCGCTGTCCCCTTCACCCAAACACCACTGAGGTCTTCAAGAGAAGGTCCGCAAGACCGAAAAAATGGAGCCACAGCTTCCCTGAACCTCACACAACCAGCACTTCCCTGGTTCACCCAGGCACTCTCCGTCACACCGTAGCCACAACAGGGCTGCCCACCTCCTTGAGGGCTCACCCAGCACCCAGCCACCCTCCATACCAAGGCCACCGCCTGCCCAGTCACCACCAAAGCCACCCACCTTCTTGAAGGATGTCAGCAGCTTGATGCTGACAAAGCCCATCTTATTCTTCTGGACGTGCTTCAGGAGGAAGGCGTCCTTGGCCAGGTTCTCGTCAGAGAGGTAGAACTCCACCTGGGACACGATCCTGCGGACCAGCTGTGGGTCGGGCATGGAGTAGCTGCAGCCAAGCAGGTCAGTACCCAGAGCATCACTTGTGTCGTGGAAGCTTCTGGAAGAGCAGCAGGGACACAGGAGTGAGGTGGTGGCCTTCGGGATGCGCAGAGCTGCCCTGCCCCAGCAGAAATGGGGTGGGTGGCAGAGATTTCAGGGAGACCCAGGCCCATCAGTGTCACCTGGGGTACAGGGCTTGGGGACAAGCACAAAGCTCGGCCCCATGTACATCCCCATAGCCACGTACCCGTTGAAGCTCTCAAAGAAGTCATCCTGGCCAAGCGAGTGGCTCTGCGGCGGGAGGAGATGCAGCCCACGGAGGGGATTTCTTTGGACAGGCAGTGAGGTGCTGCAGCTGGGCTGGGAGCCGAGCCCCAGGGCCACCACAGAGCTATGCGATGCCATGATCCTTCATCTGGGACACCACAGGGGAGAAGGGCAGTGCTGGGGGGCTCTGGGCTGCAGCCGGCCCCAGGGCAGAGCCCAGCACCTGGCAGCAGCCCCTGCCCAGGGATGGGAAGAGCAGAGGCAGCTCAGTGCTGTGCCCTTACCCGCGTGGCAGTTCTGGGAAGGGTGGGAAATCCCAGCTCTACATCCTAGAGCTGAAGGAGCAAACCCCAGCCCTCCCTCCTCCAAACTAAGGCTCCTAAAAGACAGAAGGGAAGGAAAGGAGAAGGAAAAGAAAAGAAAAGAAAAAGAGAGAAAAAGCCCTGAGGGCCCTCAGGCTGCTGGTTTATAAAAGCCCAGAAGGGGCCTGGTGCTGAGCCCTGCCCTGAGCCCCACCTGCTCCAGCTGAAGCATGTCTGTGGGTTAAGCAGCCCCAGCTGAGCCCTGGCTGCAGGTGCTGGGCTGGGGCAAGCAGCAGCACCCCACTGCCAGGGGCACCTCACCCTGCCTCAGTTTCCCTGTCTTGCACAGGGGCAGTGACAGTCCCATGCAAGTGGAGGGAGGGTTTGCTCCCGGGCACCACTCACACTCCTTGTGCTGCCAGGGTGACAGGCAAAGTCCTTCCTCCTGCCCCCATCCTGATGGCAGGAAGCAGAAGAGCCCTACAAAAGCAGGGAAGCCCAGGGCGGTCACCCCCCAGGAGAGCTGACACTGTGGCGCAGGATGGGCCATGGCTTCAGCGCAAGACGGGGATGAAGCACCCCTGCGGCTGCAGCCCTTGTCAGGGGCTGCCCCTCTTTTGCCGGGGCCTGATCCAGCCATCCACAGCCCCTGGGGTTCGGCTGATGCACCCCGTGCCCATGGGACAGGCTCACATGTCTGCCTCAGGCAGCTGGGTAGAATCCCCAGGCTGTGCCGCGCTGCTCAGCTTGAACCCCGTCCATCTGGCACGAGTCATGGGGACCAGCGATGCCAAACTGCTCCTGAGATGTCCCACTCGCCTGGGTTCCCTGGGGCTGGTGCCTTTGGTGTCACGCCCCTGCCACCTCCCTGCCTCTCTGGTGGTTGTGAGCTGTGGGATGGTGGATGGGAGAGAAAGTCCTGGGGTGAGAGGTGGCAAAAATCTGTGCAGGGGTTTGCCTGTTGTGGAGGGAGCCGGGACAAGTTGAAGGTGGGCTGCTGGGGGGTCTTTCATGGCACTGTTTTGCTTTCTGCTTGCAGCCAGGTGTGCTCAGGGTCAGGGGGTGCTGCTCGGCTCCGATGGCACTGGGTCCCAGCTCCAGGAGTGATGGAGGTTTGCTCAGCCCCCGGGTCTCAGGCTGACCCAGTCCTGCCCACAGGGCTGGGCTTGAACCAAGGGAGAGCAAAGGGAGCAAGGATGTAGAGAGAGGCCAAGGTGTGTATTCCCTGCACGAACCAGCTGTTGTTTCCTAGGGAAACCACTTTCCTGCAGACACTTGGCCAAAATTTCCTTTACTGCACTGCCACGGGGCAGATCCTGCATCTTCCCACAGCCCTGCAAAGCTGGGGAGGTCTGCCACCCTGCCACCTCCTTTCAGTGATGAAAGAAGAAATGGGACCACAACTATCATACAGGCCTGAGCATTTGATATACGTTTATTGCTATTCAGGTGTAGCTGGGAATTTTGTGCACATGGGGTTTCGGTGGTGATTCAGGCTCCTCGCACGGTGCTGGACAGCTCCAGAGCATCTCACTTGCACGTCCGTGGTGAGCAGAAGGTGGCTGGCTGGGTTCAGTCGGCAGCAGCTGCAGAGCCCATGCACCAGCTGAAGTTATCATCACACTCTGGGAGCAGGGGAATTTAAGACTTGGTTGCTCGGTTGGTTTTTGACCATCTCATCAGCAGGATCTGAAGAGCAGACACTGACCCAGGGAGTACTCGTTGTCATTATTTACAAATAAATCCAGCTTTCTCATTTGTCTCTTGCTACTTAGGAGACATTTACAGACAGATATCACCCTGACAGACACCAGCACGGGACAGTAGGAGGGAAAGATGTGCCACTGTACATGGTTTCTTTTCACTTTCTATTTTTTTAAAGTGTCACAGCTACCTTAGTACCACTCTGAATGAATAAACCTTGTAGTCGGATAGAATATACTCTGATATGCAAAAGTACATGAGGCCCCTGGAAAAGCTCACATCAAATATACCATACAAAACATCATTAGAAATCATTATAATAAAAGCTATTTATGACACAGCCTTTATTCACAGACAGATTTGCCCTGGGGCTTGATTTTTGCAGTTTGGCTTGGCGACAGACCCGTGACCGCGCAGACCCCGCGGGGCAAAGAACTCCGTGGGGCAGAGGCTTCCCCATCTCAGCCCCACAGGAGCCGTCACAGCGATGGCACAAGGGCAGGCAAAGTGATGCAGTGGGGGAAATGTCACCGCAGTGCTGAGTGTGCCACCAGCCGGGGCCCCTTACTGCTGCAGGGCCGCTCCAGAGCTGCGGTAGCGGGGCCGAGCACCGCAGGAAGCTCACATGCCGGCCCGCCCTAAGGCACTGCGGTCGCACACCCTCACCCCTGCTCTGGACACATGCCCACGTGTGGGACCACGTTGGTATTTTAGCAGGACATCAAGCGAGAATTTTACAGAACCTGGTGGGAGCTCAGGGTGCGGGATCATCCCCTCTGTGTGGGTACCCTGGAGAGGACAGGGACGCCCCATCCTGCAGCCATGGGCATCAGGGCCATCTTTGTGTCCAGCTGCCACGTCTCGGAGTCCTTTGGTATCTTCAGTTGTGGCCTGACAGCATCCTAGGATCGAGCACACGGCTGGCAAGATGCAGAAGCCTTGTCCTGAAGCCCCAGGGCACGTGCAGGGACCAGGTCAGAGCACAGCCCGGAGCTCCTGGGTGGGTTCACGAGATGTGTGGTACCACGTGCCCAGCACGAGCCATTTGGCAAAGTCAGAGCCAGGACAGCGTGTCTTGAAAGGCTGTAGGAGACGGGTCAGGCCTTTTTCCTTCCTCTTGGGCACTGATTGGTTCAAGTTTATATCACAGTGAAGTCTGAGAAGTGGGGGGGAAGAAACCCAAACCACCTTCCCTGAAAGAGAAAGCCCCATTCACCCTCTCATTCGCCTGGGGACAGCCTCTCCTCGCCAGGCACACCCTGCCCATGGAGGCTTCGATCTCTCTGGAGCAGAATTTGTCCTTCACCCTCCACCCAGCCGCTGGCAGAGAGCAGGAGGCAGGCAGGGCCACCCACCCGGGGGCTCACTGCCCACAGCCCTTCCTCCGACAGCAGTAAACAGAGAAACTAAGAGGCACTAGTAGCGCAGGTACAGGGAGACTCAGGCTTGCAGCTGTCAATCCTGGCTCCGGGTGTCTTCGTCCAACCGGGGGAAAGCCAGGTCCCCGCGTCAGATCTCCTGCAGCGAGTGGCCGGCCTCGCTGCGCTCTCGCTTCACAAGCGGCTCCCCCACGCTGCGGGACTCCGTGTCCACCTCGCTGCCCAGGTCACTGATGTCATCTGCAAAGGACAGGGCTCAGCGTCAGGGCAGTCGCCAGGGGCAAGAGGTCCTTTTTTCCCCAACAGAACCAGGTGGAAGGGCCAGCACAAGGTTCCCCCTCCCACAGTGATTCAACCCTGGCCCCACAGAACCTCCCTTGTGGGAGAGGAGTACCTTTGTCCAGCAGTGTTGGGGACATGGACGTGAGGTCACTGAACTGAAAGAGAAAGGAGTCATGGGGTAAGTGGGGATTATGGAGAGCCCATGCATCACAACTGCAAGCTGGCGTCTGTTTCCAAGGAATTCTAACAAGCATTTTAAGCACCTGGGTGAACCACAAGCACCAGCAGTGCCAGTGGTGAAAAGCAGAAAGTAAAAGCAACTGCATGCTCTGGGGAAAGGTTTGCCACTCCCATTTAAAGCTCTAGGCAAATATAAACCACAAAAATCCAGGGCAGGATCAAGCTCTGGAAAAAGGGCAAGAGGAGAAAATGTTCCACCTCCCAAGTCATGAGCAAGTGCTGCCACAGATTCCTGGCCAGGGCACTGCATAAGGACGGTGCCTCTTCTCCAGCCCTCTGCATCTGTCAGGCAGCTGCTCAGACGTGCCAGCTTTCACCTCTGCGGGACTCTACCAACATTCCACCACTGCACAGCTCTGTGCAAAGCCCTTTCATCCATGCCAGGAAAGTGCTTTGGCTTGCAAGGCCACAGCGCCAAGCGTAACCAGTGTGGATCTGTAGATGTGTTGTCTCCCTCTGTGATAAGGTCTGAAACTCTAAGAGTAACTCTGAAAAGTCAGGCAAAGTTGGGCAGCAGAAGGAACTGAAGACAGCAGGAGTTATAAAGTGAGCAACGGGAACAGATGGACACAACTCGTCTTTTGCTGGGAAGAATCAGCCTCCTCCTGGAGAACAGAAATATTGCAAGAGTTTAACGAAGGAAAAGCAAAACCTAAAGGATGAAAGCCTCCCGCAGCTAGGTTTGGCTGGAAGCTGCTCTCTGCCTTTCATGTTTCATATCAGTAAAGACAGAGGGTTTACAGGGAATAGTGTGAATTCACAGCACTGCTGTCTTGATGCAACAGCAGGAGTCCAATGGGAGGGGAAGAGAAAGCAAAATGCAGGTGATTGATTTGCCTGACTGCGCTACGTGAGCTCCACAGAAGGAGGAAAACAGTATGAGCTTCAAGGAGCAGACGAGATCGGTTTTAATCTAACAGCAGTTTGTACATTGCTTTCAGAGGTTGACTGGGACCTTTTAAATCCAGGCATTTCGGAGTGAAATGCTGGATGTGGTTTCAGCTAGGCAGGACAGGACCTGCTTGCAAGCCAGGCACCATGTTTACTGTCTGATTTGTAACTAGAGCCCCACAAAACTGAAAAACCAACCACCCATTATTTCTCTTGTTCTTGTCAAAAATGGAGAGAGAGGCTGACTGTGCATGCAGCTCTGGGGTTTGCAGAGGGGTCTGAAGAAGTTACGTACACAGAACCTCTGGAAGCTGCAGGGAAAGAATTTCTGGACATTTTGCTTTTTGTTTATTTTCTGTCTTTGATGGGACTTTACCATGGCAGGGACCCCAAACTCAGATTACACAGATTATGGAGAGAAGAGTGTAGGTCTGTTATCTCCCTTTCCAGGTCCCTCAAGCTCAGCTGCTGCTCAGCTGCCCCAAAACCATCAGCTCAGGTATTAGCAAGCCATGAGGGAAGACGCTCAGGTAGCAGGATCCTTGTGCAAGGCATTCATAACAACTCAGTAAATCCTTCAGCAAAGATGGTTATAAAACACCTTCAGGGCACAGAGCTGTTTGTGAACCAATCATGCCCCTTTAGGCGCTGCTTAGTTTGGGTTTGTTACCAGGGAATCAACAATTCTCACCTCTCCCATCACGGCAATCGGCGTCTCCCCCGTGGCCTGGGCAACACGATGCTCGACCAGATAAAACATGTATTCATCATAGAGCAGGCGGATCAGGTGGAAGGAGCCAAAGCTGGCAGCGCTGCGCAAGGTGAGGTCACGGATCACCATGGAGCTGCAGAATGGCCACAAAGAAAATATTTAGGGTGTGTTTTACACTTGCATCATGGTTGATGTGAATTCTGGACCCTGAAGCTACTGTGGGACATGGTGCTCTGTTTCTACTTCTAAAAGGTGTCAAAGCACTTTAAGAAATTAGTCGATGTAGGTTCCTATCCCCATCGCAGAAGGATACAGGTGGCAACACTCTCTTCTGCACGAGGGCAGAGCAACAGTCTGCCAGAGTTGTACGGGAGTAAAGCATTCAGCTTCGGCCTTTCAAGGAGCTAGCTACGTGCCCTAAGCCAGATGCAGAAATGTCACCAAAATCAGAAAGAAAACGTACCTGTAGAAAGACCATTTCAACAGGAACTGCCTGGCTGCCTTTGGGAAGCTGGGACTGCCCTCGTGATGCTTCAGGACCTGGGTGACAACGTTATCCAGCCAGCTGGCCCACTGGTCCAGGGAGCTCTGCTGCTGCAGAGTGAGCTTGAAATCCTGCTCCAGCTTCTGCACCATGCCTTCCTCGCACTGGCACACCCACGAGGCTTGCTCCTGCTCAGGAAGAAGGGCTGACAGTCACTCCTGTAAAGCCTATTTCACAGTTTTTAGAGCATCCCAGCACAAGAATTCAACTTTCTTTCTAGTAGACAAGGACTCCAAGCCAGCTCTGAATCACATCTCTTCCAATCTGTCCTGACCACAGTACAATATTATTATTAGAACTAAATTATTGTTGGTAACAGTACTTCTTACAGAAGTTCCTTAGTGCCTTCTCCACTATTCACAATGAGATGGCAGTTACCCAGAAAAGTAACACCAAAACCTTTATGTTAAATTGTTCACTTAACTGCTTTTGAATGTTGGAAATCAGAAGCTGGTTCCTAGCAGACAGCCTCGTTAGAGAGTCCCAGTTCTAGACAACATGGCCCAGGAAAAGATACTGTGAGTTACCTGCACATTGGCAAAGTCGACCCGATTGAGATCGCTGAGCATCTGGTTTATCTGGGAAGTGTTCTGCAGCACCGCGCGAGCAGCCTGGGCCAGGTGGTTCAGGGACGTGTATCTCCGCAGCGTCTGTGCAAAGGCACTCACTACCCCAACCTGCAGCAGAGCACAGCACGCAGGGCACCGTCACCAGGGGGCTGCAGGGCTCAGGGGCAAACTTTTCTCAAGGCTGAGCTCGAGCAGGCAGCACACATCAGCTGGGGTAACCCGCACAGTCCCGCCCAAGCTGCCGCCTGACATGCACACAAGCACTCCAGAACCGCACTTTTGCAGCATCTATTGCCTCTTGCAAACCCCAAACTCTGTGTTTCATTTTTTATTCTTTATTTTTTAAATTAACAGTTTTCATGCACGGCTTCCCACATCAGCAAGATGGGAACAGGCTGCAAGAATCCATGGTGTTAGGAGAGGGGGAGTGGGAGCCTTTTATCCAGTCTCTCCAGGGCCACCCAGCCCATGGTGGCCTGCACTTTCCAGAGGAAAAGCTTTGCTCCAATGCAGAGATTTTCTTCCATGAAGCTTTGTCTGTAATTTCAGGGCATGGGAACGGCTCAATGGACAGAGCATCACCACCTGCTGGTTACTATCGCCCTACCTCCCTCTGCTCCTTGATAATTTGGGTTCAGAATTATTCACTGTGCTGTGTTACTCCAGAGTACACACAACCAAACCCCAGCAGCGATTTCCAATCACTGTGGAAAATCACCACACACACACTCAGCTCATCTCTCTGACCAGCATCATGCTCTCTCTGCTTACCTTTGTCTGGACAATCTGGGGGGGGAATTCACTCATTGCATTCACCAGCCACCCTTCCAAACTCTTGGCAAAATTACGAATCGCCTGCGTGAGCGTGCCTGCAAAGAAATATGTGGAGTTAGAAGGGCTGTTCCACATTGTCTTTACACACCCCCTTTCCAGCTCTGCTTTGGTAGCTGTGATCTCAGTTTAGCATCCTGGACATCAGCTAGGTTCCAAAATGCACTCAGACAGTTCCTTATCTTATCTGTGGCCCATCTGAGCATTTTCCGACTGCTGAGACATGCTCTTTAAAGCCACATGTGCCCCAGCATGCTCAACTGAGCCTGTGGTCAAGGTGTAGCCATGGGAGGCTGCCACATGTATCAAAGCGAGCAGCCAAATCAGAGGGAAAACCCTCAATATCCCATCACTAGTCTCCCAAATAAAGTTGACCCTAAGTTTCCAAGAGGTGCAGCAGGGGACAGCATGGTCCTACGTAAACAAAGATACTATCTCCAAAGAAACATCTCACTAGGACTAGCCCCGCATACAACAGCTTGTGTATTAAGTCTTTGCTTTTACCTTGACTCATAGCCCAAGTCAGGAGATGTGACATGCTATGAGCCAAATTTTAAAAGGCCTAGGAATTTCCAGGGACCACAAAGTTCTGCCTACACAGAGCAACGCTGCAGAAGGAATATTGTTCTTGTCCAAAATATCAGCGTGTATTCAAAAAAAGTCTAAATCAGCTTTTACAATGGAAATCTTTGTGGCAAGTGGTATCCAGACAGCGTGAGTCACGGAATGCTGCTCTCCACAGACACTCAGTGACTCAGGAGCAGCCCAGCAAGGAGCTGGAGCTGAGCAGGGGGCAGCACTGCCCCTGCCCTCCTGATCTCCCTGCAGACACTCACTGGGCACCGGCCGGAGCACGTCGGGGATGAGGATCTCCACCAGGGCCTGGTACAGGATGTGATCACAGCCTCTCATCCACCTGAGGATGGGTTCGTATTTACACAGAGCAATCAGCTTGTCTTTTGGGAGGGCCCCTTCGTGTTCTTCTTCGCTGCATGAAGAGGGAGGCTGTGTTAGAAGCTGGTTCTCTGTGCGTTCACACTTCAGCTGGATTTCTAACTTCAGTTTTCAGCAGAAAAAGCAATCCATGTCTCTCTCAAAAGGAGCTGTCTGATCATTTGTACCAACCTCTGCCTCTGCAAGCACCTCTCTGTCTATGGGGTCAGAGCCCTGACTACAGTTTTACCTTGAACCTACACCTCCCTGGGCATGGCCTCGCTTTGCACCCTCTGTCTTCAGTCTCACTTCACTTACACATGCTCAGGTTCGTGTGTACCTGGGATTTGTCCTACAGCACAGCTTCTTCAGCAAGCAAAAAGTGTAGCTGGCTCCTCCCTACTGTTCCAGCTATTCCCAAACCCTTCCCAACTTTCTCCTCTCCCCTTCACTCTGAACTGCTCTGTAGCAGTGCTGACAAATGTTTGCAGCCAATATTGTTTGAGGAGATTAGCCAGTGCTGATTGACACTACAAACAGTTTGGAGGTATTTGGCACCTCCAAATGCTGAATGCCTTCCTAAGGAAAAGGATTTGGTGTTGTGATGAGAACAGAGCAAATTGTCTCCAGCTGAATGAGGTCAAATGAGCCTGCATTAATTTCACTTTACAGATGTATGGAAACTTTTTTTTTTTTTTTTGCATGATTAAGGCATAAGATATTTGGTCAAGCAGCAGGCAGAGAAAACTGAAGTCCTAATGCACTGCCAGAGTACCAAGTCAGAGCTATTGAGACGCTACACTGGGAACTGGGGACCGGCAGGTAACTTTCTCCATGCGTTGCACCAAAACCATTAAAGCCAAGCTTCTGACATACTGTGAGGAGGTCCTTATATTCTCTGTCTGAGCAGTTTTAGTAAATGAACTCCACAGGCATGCTCCTAGAACACTCACGTGGAAAAACCAGCTGTGAAATACCTAAACTTTCTGTTAAGTGGAACCAGATCCTGCATTTTATGGCGCTTTCAAACAGCTTTGGCAGTTTCGTAGAACCATTAAGGCTGGAAAAGACTTTGATGATACTTTTATATATATATATGTATATATTTTTTTAATATATATAAGAGATTTATCTATCTTGATTACCAGCAGTGGCGATACCAGGGCACACTGCCCTACCCGGCTGTGCCAGTTGCCAGTTTAGGCAGAGCTCTGTGGAGATGCTGCCTACCTGGTGCAGCTCTCTGCTGTGCTGCAATATGCCTCCTGGATATATCCATAATAAAAGAGATTTTGAAACCTTCAGACAGCTGCAGTGTTTCTTTGCAGCAAAACACTCACTGGATAACATCTATTGAGGGCAACAGGGCTATATTCTAGGGACTATTCTGGGGTATTTCCTTAATACTCAAAGTTTTACCATTTTTCTTCAGAATATAAAACATCAGTATCTGAAGTCTTTATATAATTAGTGTAAGTGAACAACAGATTTTCAATAGTCTTGAAAAGAAACCTTCCCCTTTTCAATTCGCTCTGCTTTCACTTGTTTCCCTTCCCCCGTCTCTTGGCAGCAGACTACCAATGCATAAAGGAAGAAGAATAGGCAATAACGAGCCAGAAAAGAGCACAAAGCCAGGATCAGAGCAGCTCGGTTTGTCATCATCTTCCTCAAGACACGAGGCACTTAAACATTTGGATAGCCACCCCAGTAAGCAAGCTAGTCCAGATGTCACTAACACCTCAGCTTCAGAGATGTCAGCTAGACAGACAATTAATGGCACCGAACTGTAACCTGTTGTTCCTGTTGAACATTTTCAAAAGCAGCATCCCATTCCTGCTCACCCCAATGCTCCTGTATTTTGGATTAGCGTTTGTCACAGGAGGCATACGGCTTGTCACAGGTGTACATCATCAGACGCTTTCCTCTGAGGTCTGGACTTTGTGTGGTCATTACAACATTAAAATTCTGAAACTGTTTATAACAATTCTGCAGGGAAGTACACAGCTTCAAGTTCTACAAAGCACTCAGAATGTCTAGTGAAGCTGAAAACACGTCATGCATTTAAAAGACAAAATACCACACACACCAAAAAAAGGATCATTCAGAAATAATCAAAGCACAGCAGTGTACCTGGATGGCAGGGCAGCAGAGCCATCACTAGATGGTGTTTTAGGACTCCAGAAGGACTGCCACAGTTTCTCAATATAATGAAACTGGAGGTTCATTACAACATCCAAAGTTGCCTAACAACAAAGAACACATCTCATTAGCTGCTCTGTTAGCATCTTGTCACACACTGTCAGCATAAATTTCACATGCTGCCATTGAGACTAAATAATTTACAAGAAAAACAACTGGAAGTGCGTTGCTTTAATAATCAATGCAATATAAAACAGGTCACACAATGAAAAAGTAACAGGAAGTGCAAAATTTTAGTTGCAATACCTAGCAAATCAAACATCCCCAATTACAGTCTAGCTTTTCCTGAGAGTAGCATGAAAGAGGAGTTTGTGAATTCTGTCCCATGTCATTTCATTCATTTATTAATCAATTGAAAATAGTCAAAGAAATCACCTCGCAGTGTCGCCTGTAAAGAAGCTGCAGAGTTTTCACATCATTCATGGTGACCCCTTCTTGTAAGAGAACGTTGCCTAGATCAGGAGCTGGGAACTCAGGAAAGACGTGGGTTACATCTATGGGAAAAAGGGTGGGAAAGATGGTAAAAATTAGAAGCCCTCATTGGAAGCAGACTACAGTTGCACACAAGATGCTGCTGTCTCTGGTCACTGTCTCTTACATTTCAACTGGTGGTGAAACTGGTGAAATGAGACTGATAAACTAGTGCTCCCTGATTCCTACTGTTATAATGGGCAAAAGGTAAACAACTGCAGTCCCTACATTCAGCATGGAAAGGAGAGTGTTTTCTTTCTCTTTGTAATAAAAGAAACAAGAATACATTGTCCTCATCTAATGTGCTTCCCATCAGATTTCCTCCCAAGCCTGAAAAATGTCCCTTTGTAGTTTGGAGACAACAATGGACAATACAAGTGGATATCAGGTATATCAGGAGCGATTGTGTTTCGGAGAATGCTTGGGGCTGGCTGGGATTTTGTATCACTGCTGGAGATTATGGAAACATGTAGATCCATGACCTGCAAAATCAGAGAGCCTGCCTCACCAGGAGAGGCCCCAGATGGATCTCCTGGAGTCAAACAAGCATTGCAGCCTGCTCTCTGGTGGGGCAATGAACAGAATCACCCTGCTTCCTGGCTGCCTGTTTTAACAATGTTCTTCAGGACTGCATGGCTTGGAGACCTCTGTTCCTTCCATCCAACTTGGTTAAGACTAATGAAAAACATACTGAGAGGGAACTGACAGAAGCAGTGGCACAAGGAAGAAGGTTTCCTGTGGGCACAGGAGCTAGCAACATGACAAACATGACACTACAAGAACGTACTAGAATACAGATTTCTTAGAAAATAACAGATCCAGCGTTGCCAGGGTTTGCTTGACAAGACCTTCTTTCTTCTTAAGGCTGTCAGCCCAGATGTCAAACATCAAACCCACGAGAGCAGCCTCCTCACCTATGAACTGCTGATGGTGCTGACTTTGAGCAGCCACCGATTGCTCCGGGGTTGTGTGCAGGCTGCTGTTGGAGCCGGCTTCTGCCACGCCGTCCATCTTCTGGGCTGGTCTGTACCTGAGGTTAGAGCATGCCCTGGTATTACAACAGGCATGGGCAAACACACACATCACTTGCAACTTGTTTATACTGTGAAAGCTGGGGGGACCTACAAAGTCACGATGCTGTAGAGCGCTTATTTAAGAAGTGACATGCACTCATCATGTAATAAATGAGGTTATATTCAAGGCCAGCATTCGGAAGGCTGACCGTTTATATTACCTGCTCAGCTGAAGTTGGGGAATGAGAGGCTCCTTTTCAAAAGTACTGCCCAGGAGAGGATTGGAAGGGTTAAAAAGTTTGCCCAAGGTGACAGCAAAAAAAAAAACGGAGAATGAGAAGCAGAGCTGGAGTGGATGCCAGACTCTGGAGCTGACTTTTGTATTTGCTTTCTGTTTGGGAGCTGAAGAAATGAATTCTTCTGCTCCTTCTTCAGTCCAGCAAGAGCCAGAAGTGTCAGTGCTTCCAGGAGACAATTCCAAATTCCTTTGCACATTGTGTTTTTACTCAAAATCGCACAGACACAAGACTAACCGCAGCTCTGTTTAACTTGCACTGTTCCAAGTAAAAACACCTGAAAAACCCAAACCCAAGAATCAAACCGACACAAGCCCACAAGCTCTTTCCTCTGATTAGGCATAAATAACTCCAGAGCTCAAGTCCTAAGCTATGGAGCCAAGGGGTGCAGCGAGAAGCGGTACATCCTGCAACAACCTCCCTAGCAGCAGGCTGAATCCAAGCCACTGGCAAACAGAACAAGCGGATAAACTCAGCTTGGCAAGCTGGAATTTCTTTTTGATACTTCCACTACTCAGACTAGGAAGAACCTGGCAGCCCCTTTCTTGGGGAGGACCCCAAAGCAGCGCTGGGGCACAGTGGTGGGCCAGCGCTGGGGGGCCAGGGGCACCTACCTTTGCTTCTGGTGGATGGGCTGCTGCCGCATGGCCATGTACTGCGTGTCCTCCTGCAGGCGGTTCAGCGGGGACTCGGGCTTCAGGCGGATCCCGTAGTAATGATATTTGGAGTTTCCCCTGCAAGGATCAGCATTAAGGTTGCTCAGTGCCAGCTAGTCAACGGGAGCGAAGTCGCAGCCCTGCTGTTTACTCTCAGGTTTGTTTTGAGAATCCACGCCACTCCTCACAGTGCACGTGTACTTGCTGCCAAATGCTGTGTGAATGCTGGCCTAATGAATGCCATCATCCCCTATAAAATTCAGGACTACAGGACCACGTGTCGCAAAGCTCAGTGACATCCACACTTAAAATACGGCAAGGTTTGTTCCAAGAAACCAACAGTAATGGGGGAAGAACTGACAAGTGTTGTAATACAAAGTGTGGTTAAACAGAATGACAGAGACCTCAAGGGACACTTTGCCCTTTGATTAAAGTTTAAGAATTTGCTTTCACATTAAAAGTAAACTTTTATCTTTATCTAGAGTTGGAGGAAAAACAAGCCTGACTGAATGGCCAGCTGTGATAAGAAGGCCACCTCGCTGGTGCCTGCACTTTTACAGCTACAGTAAGAGGCTTTGATCTGGTTTTGATCTTGGGAATTGCTCATTCCTGCAGTTCTGTAAAAACTGAAAGCTTTTTCCAAGCAAAAGAGGCTACATTTCTTTTTCCATTGCAGGTCCGTAAAGCTGCTGTGATGCTCCTCAGGGAATGCTTTCCGTCCATCGCATCTGACAGATGCCTCAGTTCAAGTTTTCCCACCAAACCAGAGTTTTTCAACCCACCAGTGGCTGCTTTTGGAAGTGAGAAGGACCATTATGCAGCCTGATGGTGGCTGGTTGGAGTCCTCAGTGGGAGAGGAGACAGGGCCAGGGCCAGGCAGCGAAGTCTCCGCGTGCTCTCGTTGGGGCTGCTTAAAATTACAGCTTGGTCCTTCAGTATGACAGCATCTGAAGGCACCTGAAATCCAGTGATGCTTCCCACAGGACAATTACATGGAGAAATTTAAGGGGAGTATTTGTTAACGAATTAAGCCGGTATCCATAATCCTCTCTTTCTTGTGGGAATGCCCCCTTTTTCAATTTTTGTATGTTTTTATTTAAAGGGGACAGTAGAATTGTTCAGTCTTTGTCACTGTAACAAGGTATGCTCAGGTATGAAGCATGCTCTAATCACATCTTAAGTGACTCTAAGTGCCTGCAAATTAAATAATAACTGCATTTATAATGGGAATGGATGAATAAGAATATAACGGTGGACAACTATTTCCATATTTATTGAGGTGCATTATATCCTTTCAAGCTGTGAACCCATCTACAGAAATCCAAACTCTCCCCTGCTCTTCCCTCGACTGTTACCTCCCCACTCCAGCTGTGGAATGCTCCAGACACATCTGGTTTTATTCTACTCTGGAAGCCCAAGTATCCAAGCTTGAATTTTATTATAAAAATTATACAACCAGAGCAATCACTGTTCCTCCAGTGTATTAGCTACTTTTTTAAAATTAGAAGCTGGAGTAAAATGCACTGTCAGCCATAAAGGCTGTGCACATACTTTGGATGCATCCTTGAAGGACCCACATGCCAGTACAGCAAGTATACTTTGCTAAATTTCACTTTTCTTGCAACATTTTATGGAATTTTTATGTTTTAAACCAAATATTTGTCGCAAGATTCAGCCTGCTGCTTTGTGAATTTCAGAAGTAAGCCCTCTGCTTCTGTACAGGGGTGGCTGTACACCTTGTCTGTATCATGGATTTGGGTTCTGTTCCCACTCATGATGGAGAACTTTCCTGGACTCAAAGGGAACCCAGAAGCAGAACGCTGGACCCCACAGCTAACAGTGGCAATGGTGATTGAGAGACAGCAATGGAATGAGAAGCAGCCTGGGTTCAAACAAAATGTTCTGAGATCCCTTACGAAATGGTCTTAGAACAAATTCAGCTGTGACTGGACAAGGTGTTGTCACCAGAGACCCAGAACATGTCTGAAATTAACTTTATCGTCAAATTTCTCACCCTGCTGCTTCACATTCAGAAAGCAGCTTTGCCTCACGACACATGGAAATTCTGTGCTTTAGTAAAGGATTTTTTTATTCCCACAACAAAATGCTTGGTTGTTTCTATACATCTCAGAAGAAAGACCTGTGCCTGCCAAACAACGCTTGGTAGATTTCCACTGGGTGTGAGAGGAGTTGCAGATCATGCAGGAACAGCACAATGAAATTTTCTGCAAAATATGAGGCTGCAGGCTTTGTTCTTGAGCAAACCACAGCCCCAAATTAGCCGCGATACAAAGTGCTTGCTCTTAATTAACCCCCACTGCAGGGAGTTGCACAGTACCCACAGCCACACACCATGGCTGGGGAAGGCGAGATACAGCTGAGCTGTCAGTGTCACTCCTCACCCTGATGGCCCAGCCAGTGTCCCTTGCCTGCCTGCACCTTGCCGCTGAAAGCACATGGAGAGCATCCCCAGCTCACCTGTGGGACAGTGTGCCATGGAATCCCAGAATGGTTAGGCTGGAAGGGACCCTAAAGCCCCTCCAGCCCCAACCCCTGCCATGGGCTGGCTGCCACCCCCAGACCAGGCTGCCCAGGGCCCACCCAGCCTGGCCCTGAGCACCCCTAGGGATGGGGGACCACCAGCTCCTCTGGGGAGCCTGGGCCAGGGCCTCACCGCCTCTGGGTGCAGAATTTCCTCCCCACATCTGACCTAAATCTCCTCTCCTTTAGTTTAAAACTGTTCCCCTTTGTCCTACCACTGTCAGACTGTGTAAAAAGTCACTCTCCATCTTTTTTTTATAAGATTAATGCTGGTCTTGATCAGGGTTCCTGGAGCAACGCTGCTCCCCTATTTTTTGCAGAAATAACACCACAACCAGCAGGCAAAGGGAAGCGACCTGCTCCCCAACACCTCCAGACCAACTCTGCACCAACCTGGTTCCCAGGCGGCGAGTCCTCAGCCCCATGAACACCGACCGGATCAGTTTGCCAAAGGAAGCGGCGTTTACGGGGTCCAGCTTGTGCTCCTGGCAGTGCCGCAGGTAGTGGTTGTACAGCGAGCTCCGGGGCAGGCTCACGCCCTCCGCTGTCTCGTAGTTGTCCAACAACCACTGGAGCTTTAGGCATGGAAGACACGAAGAAAGAACGTGAAAGTCTAAAGGGGGCTGGAATGGGCTGCGTAGAACGGTGTCAACGCTTCATGCCAGCAGTACAATCTGACATTAAGAGTTCAAGAGAACACTGTGCAGTTGATTTGTGTAAGAGATAATTACACCAGCTGCGTGTTTAAAAGAGTGAAAGGACTCCCAGCCCCAAGCTAATGACACAAACAAAACTGCTGTCAGGTTCTGCCATCCCAGTTGTCCGTCTTGCATTGGGTAAATTCCTGTGGGGCCAAGAAGAAGCTGTAAGAACTTGTGTTGTTCAAGAATGAAGGTGCTAAAATTTTGCCTTGGATGAAGAGATTTTAGGGGAAACAAAGACGCTGGAAAGTCGTTGTTCATTTAAAGATTGGCGTGACTGCAGCTGTTCGACTAAAAACAAGTGGTTAACAACCCCGCCTTGGACATCTGAGGGGTTCTGCCTCTTTTTTTCAAAACTCATTACCTGAACTTCTGATATTTCTGTTGATTAAAATTTGCAATTAGCTGTAAATTATTTATATCCAGCTGGTCTGAAATGGTGAAGATGGCAGTACAGGAATTACATTGCAAGAAAGGCAAAAACCTGTTCTCCTTCAATTGCCTAAAGCACAAATTCAGTATCAATAAAATAAGTGTTCTAGTAAGAGAATTTCTGAAGGAATTAAATGTACAAATGGGTTAAAATCAATAGCTTTGGTTGGAGTCCTTTCACTGTCATTAGGGATATTTGGGCTTAACATGTTCACGTTTCTCTACATCCAGACCTCTCCACATGCATGTAGAGGTGGTGTAGCTCCACCGGGTGCAGCTGCATTTGCACAGATCAGTGGCAAAACAGTCATGTTACAGAGGTCAAGATATTAGCCCCATCATCTCCTTACAACAAATAATTCAAGGACATATTGTAGTTAAGCACCAACTTAGAAATCAGCCTAGGAATCAGTGGTATTTAACCTTGTACATGGATGTAAGAGCTGGCTTATGCTTAAACCCTCCCCACTCATATTCCAATAACTGTTTTTTTTTTCTATCATTTTCCCTTGTTGAATTTTTTTTGAATTCACCACTATATTACTCGAGTTTTATGTCAATTACTGAAAATACAACCCACAACGTGCAACATCTCTGACACCTCACTCAGTTATTTTCAGTTTCTGCACTTCCCATCCAACCTTGCTCTCATACAAATGCTGTTGAAGCTACAAGCTATCAGCACCTACAGATGTGTGCTCTGTGGTTGTCATCCTCACATGGAGACTTAAACTTCTGCTACGTCAAAGAAGCTGAATCCAAAGACACACAGTTAGGACCAGTTCCTTCATTACTTGGGTTTGACCCAAAGCACCCAGAAGTTCCAATGACCGTGTCCCTTGTGGTGGGCTCTGGAGCAGAGCACAGGGCTCAGGGGCTGCCACAGCTTTCAGAAGAAAAACCTCTTGGTTGCTTCCCCCTGTGCTGCTTTTCAGAGCTGTGTGTCACCTTCCCAGCTCCCTCCAGTCACAGCTCACCTACCAGGCTGCTTTGCACAGAAAAAGAACTTTCTCCTGTCCAAACCCTACAAACCTATGAGGCAGTGTTCGCTGGCGACCTGCCTGCTCCTATCTACAGGAAGAGAGGTGGTGGGCAGTGCCCAAAAGGCCGCTCAGCCCCCGAGGCTCCGATCGACCCCTCCATTAAGCTGCCTCTAACAAAAGCACTCCCCAGCATTCAGGATGTGAAGGACCAGCAGCAGCTCTGCCTTTAATTAGTCCATATCTGTGCTTATCTTGGCACATCTCCTGTATTTAAAAAAAAATTAATGAATGAAAAGTCTGCTTGTTTGGTTTTTAACCTTTTACATACCCCATAGAGGTCATTGAATGTGGATCAGTTATTTCTGCTCTTCTAAACCTGTCCTAATTCTGAGCCTTACAAACCTTCTCGTTTAAATTTGATCCTGGAAATTTTTACTCTAATCCTAGAAAATTCCCTTCATCTTCCAGCGTTCTGCAAGTGTCTTTTTATATTCCTTTAAACATTACAGGGTTTCACAATACAAACTCCCACTGTTGAATTAGAATTTTACATGAAATGCACAAAGGAGCTTAAAGAGAAATCTATCAGAATATAATTTTCAATACATGGGTTTTGCTCTTCCTGCATTAATAACAATACAGTGGGCACTTAAAATGGGGACATTAAAGATTCTCCCCATTTCTTTTCCCTGGTCTGTTTACTTTTTGAATTTTGCTCTGTTGTGACAGTGACAAGCTATTCCCCTGTTTCATGTCTGTTTATGCTACAACCAGGTTCCAATAAAATCACTAAGTGGCTGTATGCTGCTTTGTTTGTGTCAGAAGCCCTGCAGAGGAACATTTCCATCTCATTCTTACTTAAACTTTCTTTCTACTGCATGTCTGTTTTGATTTCAAAACCAAATCTTTAACAAAACCCTTGATTCAAGGAGGGATCCGAGGGTGCATGAAGTGACACGGAGGGCTGTCTACAAAGGAAAAGCTCCAGGTTTGGAGAGGTTTTGTTGGGGATCCTTCTGTGAAAGGACACACACCTGTGGAGCACACGTGGGAGCTTCAGCCGAGGCTGGGAAATCCCAGCCCAGTGCTGGCCACAGCCTCTGCAGCCTTCTGCAGTTAGCGTTCACCAAAACCTGCACATCTGCTTGAAAAGTTTTCTTGGAAAGCCATCACTTTCCTCCCTGGGCAACATCTGAGAGCTCAAAGAACTAACACTCTGACCCAGTGACTCTGGAGCACGCTTGTGAGCAGAGCTTTTCAGGAACAGTAAGAGACAATTTCACTGGAAACGTCATGCGTCTCTGGGGTATTAACATTAGCTTTGGCTTCTAAATTTGATATTTCAAGTGCACTTAAATAAGCTCTCTGAGTTTCTGAGACCAAATTAAGTTATCAAGAGTGCCTTCTTACAACATGGGCTTTGTATAAACAGTGTTATGTAAAAAAAATCCCTCTGCATTGAGATGCCTTTAGTATTTTTTTTTTCTTAATTAAATTACAATTCCTGACGTGATGCTTCTGCTGATGGCAACAAAATAAACCATAATTCAAAGAATTTACAGCTTTGCAAAATGTGGAGTTTAAATGATGGACAGAGCACTTGATGAAAAATTCTGCAGCCTCCACAGGCTGAGGCTTCCCAGCCTCTCCAGGCAACGCTGCGGAGCCTCCTCAAACTCTGGGAGGAAATCACCAGCCTGGTCCTGCAGCACTTCGCATTTCCTACAGACATTGCTGTGCTGCTGCCTCCTCATTGCTTCCCCGTGTGCATGGACACTGCAGAAGGGCCAAGCTTGAGCCAGGAGCTTTGAACTCTCAGCACTGAGCTGGGCAGAGACCTTATGTTCTTTACTCCTACCCTGTAAGACAAAGGTGGGGTGGCTCTGATCAGAGGCTGGATCTGCCCTAACTCCATCCGACACAGCCTGTGGTCAGACGAAATCTCTGTTCTACCCTAATCTTCTTTCCTTTGTCCTTTTCCTGCTTTTTTCAAGCCTCCTTCAGCACCACAACACTCCCTACCCAACCCTGTTCCACTCTGCCCCTCTCCGCACCATGCTAAACAAGACAAGTTCTGCAGAACAACATTGGCCTTAGCCAAACCCACGTGGCTCAGCTGCACGAGCGTGGCCACAGCCTGGAGCAGGATGGATGCACACAAATGCTCAGATCAGGAACTGCAAGCCTGAATCTGGAGTTTTGTGCTTTCCCAGCCACAACAAGGAAACTTCAATTTCTGGAACTTGGAATAGGGACTGAGCTCCTCCAGGAGCCCAGGCTTGAAGTTTGGCATCAGCTTAAGAGAATCAGACCATTCGTTTTAAAGTTCCCTTAATTTTCTCAGGCTATTCTCCAGGGTGAAGAGGGCAAACGTACTCAAGAATTATAATGTATCTGCCCCAAACACAAAGCAAGAGGAAATTTGTGACAATAAGGACATACCATGTTGTGCACTGTGAGTTATCAGAGCAGAACATGCTTCAGCCTAATCCAAAGCACAATGAAGCCAAGGCAAATCCAGTGACCTCAACAGGACTTGAATTAGACCTTCCAAATCTGACACAAGCATGGGCTCACTGTTAAGCACTGCATGGGAGCCATAAACCATGATGCAGAAGACCCTGAGCAGGCCCAGGAGAAAAGCGTGAACTTCACACAAAGCAGGGAAATTATTGGCACAGTAAGAACAGAGGTCTAGCAAATGGATTTAGCATAGCATTGTAGCAGTAATGGTCTTCCTGAGGCACAGAAAGAGGCAATAAAGGCATTCACAGGAGTAGGCTTTTGGTATACGTTATCTAGGGGATATTTGTCACGATTCACTCCAAGTTATTGCTGTAGAATTGCAAGTTATTTTCCAGCCATCTTTCAATTTCACTGAAAGGAAAGAACTTCCTCAAATGTGTTTATCTAATTGCCAGCAATTTCCATTGCAAGGCAGAAGAAATAAATAAACACAGGGTAGAGGCAGTTAACACAACCCAGAGCTTCTCATAAACAAACATTAACATCAGGGCAGGTTTTGCAAATTCTTATTTCTCGGGAACGGGCTGCTTTGGGCGGTGCAGCTGCATCGCGGGCTGCTTTGAGTGGTTTATGCTATTGAATACACCAAACAGCTACAAATAATGCTTCTACCAAAGCAGGAAAGAGGTTGTAAATTCTGATTGCAACTTACATGGCTGTTGAGCAAACTGCTTTTGTGTGATGTAATCCCTTCATTTTTTTGTAGGTTTTCAATCGCCATTTCAAGCTAAAGAAAATGTGCACAGGGAAAAAAAAAAAAAAAAGGAAAAAAAGAAAAAGAAAGGAAATCAGATAGTTAGCAACAGCCAGGATTTTATCCTTATTAATATTTGAATGATTAATGCTTTACATCAACAGGCTTGTGAAAAGCAGGCAAGTAGATGAGGCACAGTCCTTATGGGATGAAGCTGCAAAGACGTTATTGTACAGCGTGCAAACTGACAACACAGCCAGGGTCCCTGAGCTGAAGGAGTGAGACATGGGGACATTCCATCTTCCACTGTACGCACTGCCCATTATAGAAGGGAAGCAGTTTTCCTTCTCCTCTCCCCTTCATGCCTAGACCAAAACACCCCGTACAGGTACACTGGAGCAGGTCAAAGAAAATTTCCTACAGAGGAGGTGCATTTTACCCAGATCTTTCATGGAAAACTGGGATTAATGACTTTGGTTATTACTTCTTAAAATTTTGACTAAGAACTCATAAAACAGAGCCACCAGGAGGTTTGACTGAAGGAGCATGTAAGCTGGAGTGGAATGGATCTTTGCTATTAGGTGGAACTGCTGTTGTGCTCATTTCCATTGATCTCAGACCTTCTGCAACTGGACTAACAGCAACACATCCCAGCCCCTGAAGAGCCCCCTTGCTTTCTCCTCTACCCTCTCCTAGCTTTTCTTCTACTCCCAGCCCAGCTGAGCCCTGCACTCAGACCCTCTCCTAGACCCTTCTTGTTTTGTTACTGGAGCTCCCTTGGCAATCTCTGGCCAACTATCTAGCAGAAGGCTGCTGGTCCCGAGCTCTTGTGCTTCTGAGAACAAGGTTTTTCCAAGTAAGGAAGGGAAAAAAGCAACACTCAGGTTGAGGGACTGGCAGTTTCCTGCCAGTTCTTGCTGTTTCCAGTAGGTGCTCTCAAAACCCTGTTACGTGTGCCCTGTTAGGGTAGGCAGGACAAGGCAGCATGCTGTAAAACTTGCAGTCAGCAGCTACCTCTAGCAAGTTTCCTATCTATCATCAAGGCTCTGAGGAGACTTTATCGTGGCCTTTCAACATCTAAAGGGAAAGAAGGGGACAGACTCTTCAGCAGGGCCTGTTGGGATGGGGCTGGGGAAATGGTTTCACCCTGAGAGGGGAGATTGGGACTGGAGAGAAGGAAAAAGTTCTTTGTGCTCAGGGCGGGGAGGCGCTGGCACAGGGTGCCCAGAGACGCAGTGGCTGCCCCGTCCCTGGGGACAGCCAGGGTCAGGCTGGCCGGGCTCTGAGCACCCTGCCCCAGCTGGAGGCGTCCCTGTGCCCTGCGGGGAGCGGGGCTGGGTGGCCTTTGGGGCTTCCTTCTAACTCACATGATTGTATGATTCTGTGAGCTGATGATCTAACACGCATGGTCGTGCATGTATCTATAGGTGCATGCACAAAGCATCACATCTGCATGGTGCTCTGTCAACTTATGGCCTCCTTCACACACTAGCCAGCTCCCTATACTTCAGTTTGCACTGACTCAGAGCATAGCAAAGATACAGGTAGAGAACAAAACAGCCAGGTACAAACCCAAGTTCCATCAGAGAGGTGAGAGAACAGACCAGACCAGACCTAACTTCTGAAGCAGCACTCAATAACCAAATGCAGAGGTTTCGCCATATCCACTTCTGAATGTGACACTGTCCAAACACCTCTAGCATAAATTCCTTGGTTTCTGCCCCAAAGTGACATCACTGTGGCACCTCTCAAGAAGTTGTCACTGAATTCAAAAAAGGGTCAGCCCAAGACCATGTTTCACTGGGTTTTGAGAAAAACTCTAACATGCCCTGATGCACCATGAGGAACCAAAACCCACCAGCACTGACTGATTGCTGACGCAGCCGTGAGGAAATGAGTCACAGTGGTAGAGGGGGACACCATTTCCTTCCTCTGTTCAGGGGGCAGAGCCAGCTGAGCAGTGCAGTGCCCATTGAGCAACACCTCTTACACAAGCACTTAAACACTCCTTGCCCTTTTGGCATTTTAGTCAGTGTCCAATACAAATGGACACCTTACCTCCACAGAAAGAAATATTAGAGAGGAGAGATCGAAAACTCTTAAGCAGTCCTGTGTGAAGGTGAGCTTTTTTGACAGAAGAATGTTTCAATGGCTGCTTGACTAGAAGAGGTGCTGAATTTCTTGATTGTGCAGCTAAAAAGCACCATGTGCCCTGATGAAATGTCATCAGCAAAGCTCATCGAAGGAGAGCTGCTCTTTTCTCTTTCCCTCATCCTAGGATCTAGGGAAAGACTGAAATTGTGAGTCTGCCCGGCAATGCAGCAGGTGGAAGACAAGCTGATTTACAGCTTGTTCATTTGTTCTGCGGCCACAGCTGGACATACTAGCAACACCTCTCAGCTACTACTCACTCAGTGCTGGCCTAGGATGAGACTGGAGTGCGTTGGGCTAAAGATCAAGTTACTGAGACTCAAAAGGATCAGGAGAAGGCAGATCTGAGGACCTACTTACAGGAGACCTCAAGGATTTCCTCTCTTGGCCTCGCTTAGTTTAAACAAAGATTAACCATGCTCTATTAGCTCAGACACTGAGTGGAGCTGCATGGTGCTCTGTTTCGGCCCACTGGATGGAGCAGAACATCTTTACTCCAGCAGATATGGAGGATGCTGGTTTTTATTATTATTTTTTTTTTCATATTTGAGGATTTTATTTTAGTGTACATACATTCTTTACCAAACATCCCTCAGTCTCCTGAGGCAGCTCCAGCTCTTACCCCATTGCTAATTTTGAAGAGCTGCATTGCTCCCATCCCACTCTCTCTGAAGACGCTCTCCTGGCTTTCCCCTTGGAGGTCTCAGTGTCAGCTCTGCCACAAGTACTCTGGCCCTCCAAGCCCTCGTGCTTCCCTTTCCCTTGCAGCAGCATTCCCATTGCTGCCCTTACCTTTGAGATCCAACCACTTCGCACTACACACCCCAAACCACCTGCAAACATTTCTTCCTTTTTCTTTTTCTCCACAGTTAAAGTTCTTAATCCTGCTCCAAACACATTTTGCCAGGACTGCAGGCCCTCTGGCCTCTTCAACACCAGGCTTTCCTGTTCCCTGCTTAAGCAAAAAATCAAGTTCCTACCAACTGATTTGATATTGATATTGTCCTTGCCTTCCCCTGTCTGCCCACCCTTTATTGTGTGAAATTCAAGCAACTATCACAGCTCTGAATATCCCTGGGAGCTCTGCCCTATCTCCCTCCAGCTCTGGTCTGTGCTGAAAGAACTGAAAGCCACAGATGGACACACTCCTACACCACCTTCCAGACAGGCATTTGTGACTTAGCTAACAGTCTTAAGCCCATCCACAAGATCCACAGACATTTCTGAAAGTTCGTTCCTACATGCAACAGAGTAAATCTATTTCAGATGCATTTTCACAAAAGTCACTTCCTAAATTCTTTTTTTTTTCCTCAACAGCTTATCCCATGTGATAGACAGCTACAAAATCAAACTGCTATGGGACATTTCTACTGACACATATTCTACTTGGGCTTTTTACATTGTGCCCATCACCATGGAAATAATAAAAAAATGTAATGTTGTGCAGCTTTGCAAGATGCAGTCCCACGCAGGTGACAAGATCAGCTACTTCCTTCAAAATAACAAGCATGAGCAAAATCAGAGGAAGTCCCAATGCTAGCTTTTAACTGTGAGTAATTAAAGCACATACATAATTCTCACACAAGAAACAAGCCCCTGATAATCCAGATGAATCTGCCGTGTGTTCCTACAGCTCCCACCACACATTTTCTCTTTCACCCAGAGCTAAGGACTTTTCTCCACAGACACCAACTTCTACCTAAGGCAGAATGCATTCACTGCCAGATCAAAGGCAACATTTCAAGGCACAAAGATCCAAAATCTTTTAAGTCTGTATTTTAAAATTCTGTGGGACAAGAAAGTGGAGCCTTGCTGGCCAGATTTTCAAGAGTACTCAGTAGCAAACAACTCCTGTTTTTGTCCCTGAGCAGTGCTGTTCGTGTTTTAAAATCGAGCCCCATACACTCAGTTACACCTACATCTGTGATCATGTTTACACACAAATGTATACACACACACACACAAGTCAGTCTCAAAAATAAGGTGAGCGTTGTCACTGAAGAATGCAAGCTCCAGCCCACTCTTGGTAGCAGCTGCTACTAAGACTTTGTGGATTCTCAGTTAAAACCCTGTTAGCTTTTAGTTGCAGAAGGGCTATTTTAGGTTAACAGTTCTGTCCCTCTGAGTCCCATTCAGTCGTACCATTGTGCTTCTAAACCTGGCACCTTGTTTGTTGGAGGGACACAATTAAAAAAAAAATTAGAGCTTTAAAACATTTGTTAGATCAGTATTATCCCTAAAGTACATTTTCTGAAACATACGGCAAAGATAGAATACACAGTGGTGTAGGAGATATATGAAAGCTTGTCAGTGTTTATGCATTTGGAGTGATCAGCTTGACACACCTTTTTCAGTAATTACTCACAGTGTCAATAATGGACTTTTCAGGTCTCTTTATAATTAAAAATATACTTACATATTTCTTTACTTTGGGTAAGCCAAGCCTCATGTTCAGATATGATTAAAAAATGTTAACATAGACTGTTCTTTTGAATTGGAAAACAAAAATATTTTGCTTGGGGGAAAAAAAAACTTCTAAAAACATTCTCTTATCTCCATGCTGCATAATTTTACTGTGTGAATGATCTGCTCAGAAAGTTTGACAAGCCTCTGCCCTTCGGTTACAAACATCCCAAACTCTGGGATGTTTGAAAAATATCTGTAGTACACCAGTGTCTATTCTCTTGCTTGCACTTGCATAACATGTTATACAGACATATACACAGAATGATAGAAGAATTTATTTTCTGAAGGCTTTTCAGTTCCCTTGGAACAATTCCGGGCCCCCGAGCTACAACATCTGCAGGGCTACATACCGTTGCTGGAGAGGAGCGTGAAGTATGTGACAGACAATGTCTAGTGTTTTCCATCCCCCCATGAATGAGATAGGCTCCCGAGCTGGAGAGGATCGGACTTCCCCCAATGTCCATGGTGATGCCCACCATGTTGTGAGAGGGAATGGCTGTAGGAGAGGATGCCGCTGTAGTCACCTGAGCTCCTCCTCCCTGCGGTTCGAAATAGGAAGCTGCGCTGCTGGGGGCGTAAATCTGAGTGTCGGTGTTGTAGGAGTAGGCGGCTCGTCTGTCAGGGGAACAACAGGGTTAGGGTGTGGAGCTCATGCTGATGGAGAGGGGCTTACAGAGCTGATCCCACAGCCAATGGCTCCTGCAATCTGAACTGTGTTTTAAAAAGGGCCTCGATGCCATTGTCAGCGGGATTTGCTTCAATGAAATTGAGCTCTGCCATAGCCAATTCTGACAGCATTAATCTGTGCTATGACAGCCCTGAAGCACAGACCCGCAGCCACAGTCTGTCCCAGCAGCAGGAGTACATGCAGAGCCCTGGGGCCATTTTGCAGCCATCTCACTTGACC
This sequence comes from Alectura lathami, assembly GCA_013399715.1. Taxonomy (NCBI): domain Eukaryota; kingdom Metazoa; phylum Chordata; class Aves; order Galliformes; family Megapodiidae; genus Alectura; species Alectura lathami. The sequence continues at coordinate 44,999 of VXAV01006727.1, read as the reverse complement.
TAAATACAAGAGGCTGAGAGCATCCCAGCAGGCTGCAGGACCCAAGCAGGGGCACAAAGAGAGGTCCAGCAGAGAGGGGCAAGAGGACCCTACAAAGCCCCTTTCTTCCTTTGGTTCGTAAGGCTGCACCACCTCACCGCCACAGTGGGATGGGGAGAGGAAAATACTGGATAATTTCATATCAGGGAGAGCAGGAGTCCCTGGAGAACACCCCATCCACGAGGACAATGCCTCTGCCAAGGCTAGAGCGTGGCACCCGCACACATGATGCAGCACTTGAAACAGGTCCTCCTCTTCCTCCTGGGAATGGCAGGCAGCGCCAGCAGCTGTGCTGGAGTGGAAGGAGCCTGGGAGGACCAAACTGCTCAGACCCAGTGGGGAGGGGGAACAGGCTTGGTACAGAGAGCAAAAGACCCTTACATTGTTCCGTTGGTATAGACAGCCTCTCCTTCCACATACTGCACCTGGGATGGATAGACGTGCTGCACAGATTGCACCTGAAACAAGCATCATAAGCCCGAGTTACAGATACATTATTGCTTAGGAGCAGGGCCAGAAACTGCACATTACATTATTGACTTTCAACCTCACCTTGGCATTTAGGCTTTCTTTAAAAACAACAACAGAAAAAAAAAAAAAGACACCCCCTTGTGAGTCCCAGTGGACACATTTATTTTAAAAGGTCAAATTAAAATAAATAAATCAGCAGTTGCTCCATGAGCAGTGGAAACAATGGAGCTGGGTTTCCTCTGCACACGTCTGAGGGCTGGTTCTCTGCTGACTAACAAGGGTGAGATCATGCTGCTGCTTTTCCTTCAGAGAGGAGGCTGGCAGTGTCCAGCTGCATCCCAGCCCCTTTGTCACTGCTCTGGGATATACATGGTTGCCCTCTGTCAAGTTTTTCTGAAACTGAGCAACCAAAAAAAAAATTGCTAGAGGAAAAAGTCAAGGGAGTCAGACTCACTGTCCACACCAGGCAGCACCACGTATGCCTGGTTTCTTAGGAAACAAAGACTGCAAAAGGCAAAGTTCAGATAAATAAGAACACTTGCATGGCTCTCAGTCACCCAGCATTTCTAGGAAGGCACATGTAATGACTATGAAGACTATCTGACTATTAAGAAATAATCCCAAATACTTTGCCTCAAAATTTTTACAGAGGAGTACTGCTTTCTAAACGGCAATTAAAAGCAACCATCAAATCTTCAAATGTATGCAAGACACCTGCTACAGTAAAGGTTCTTTCTAAACCTTAAATATCTTGAAAGTTTCTTTTATTGTCAGTCTAAGAAGGAGTGAGAAAGATGGAGAAAGCTGCTCTCACAGTGACCTCCAGGTCTCTAGTTGCACACAACTCCTTAAATAACAGCATGCATTTTTCTAAGGAGATTATTTCACACAGTTTCAAACATAGGGTGGGACATGGGAGGCAGGGAGAGCCCGCCAGCCCTGCTGACACAGGGTTCCTCTGTGGGGTCTCCCCGGGGGACATTACCTGTTGTGGAACCTGCTGAACTCTGGGAACAGAGATTTGCTGCATCTGCGCTCCTTTGGGAGCGGAGCCTGCTGCTTGGACCAAAACCCTCTGAAAGAAGAAGATAAACAACACGCACTTACTTTCAGCTTGTGGTTAGTCTGTAACATAGGTGAGTTAGCTATTCCATTTCAAACTTTCATGCAAAGCTTGCCTCCTGCTCCAGAGGCAGCAGAACCCTTTACCTGGTATCCCTATGGTCTCCTATCCCTCCCTTGTAACCTGCACTGAAGCAGCCTGAACTCAGCACTCTGAACTGGGGAAAAGCAGAGAGCTGGATCCACATTTTCTGAATTTCTCCGTGGAAAATCATAGAATAACAGCAAAGAGCTGATTGACAGGAGGAGTTCAACAGGAGGAGTCCAGCAGGAGGAGTTCAACAGGAGGAGTCCAGCAGGAGGTTCAGTCGCATCAGAACAAGAACAGCTCCTCACACATTCACATTTTCCTCCTAAGGCTTCAAAGCTTCTTTTACTCTTGCTATACCAAGCCACTTTCTGCCTCCTGGGATACAAAATCAAACTCTCCAAGGTGCCACAGCTGTTACCATTTCCACCAGCCCCAAATCTAGGATGGTTCTGCGCCTTTAGTGGCTTTAGTGCCGCCAAGGACACTGATGTGCTTTGCACTGCCCTGCTGTGGTCAGAACACCATCCTCTACCTCTCCCCTGTCCTTTCCATGTCCCCCTGCTCTTTGCATTGCACTTGACACTCTGTTGGAAGCTGGACATGTCTTGAAGAAGCGCTAAGCACCTTGCAGATCCAGAAAAACAAATGTGGATGGAAAGAAATGATTCAGTGAGCCCCGTGGGAACAAAGCCTAGGAGACTGGCATGGAAGTAAGAAAGGAAACATTCCAGCCAAATATCTGTATGGCACTTTAAGCTGATGAGGACCTTCTCCAAGGAGACAGTCATCCTCTGCAGCTTGAAGACTTAAAAATACCAAGCAGCCTGGGCCAACAGAACAAACAGCTGCAAACCAGTCCCACAGGAGTCTTAGAAGAGACCTTGACAATTACTGGCTACCACATCTATATTCATGATTTTTAGCCCTCTGACACCTTCCCAAAACATCCTTTGTAACCAGCCAGAAATCCTGTTCTAGCAGAATTACAGGAATATGGTAATTGCCCAGATTTCTGGGCAGACCCTCCATCACCAGTCCCCATGATGACTTTCAGAACTCTGGATACATTTGAGATCCTGAAGCTGAGCTTGTGATAAGGACATGGGCACTTATGCCAGCCATCACGTTGCCTATTTTCTTTCCAAAAGAGGCTGTGACCAGTGCATGGTGGAACATTAAACTCTTTTTCAAGACAGACCTTGGCAATGCCAACTGCATCAAAGTCTCTGTGAGAACGGCTCCTTTCTCCTACTTTTCATCCAGTTTCTGTCATTGCTTTCACCAAATGACACATCTCTCCTCCTTTGGCACAGCTGCCCAGCTCAGATTCTTTTGTAATTCATCACCACCTGTGCTGTTACTCCTACCAGCTTCCAACCAAAATAATTAATCATCCCCAACCTGTAAGATGAAGCCATCCTGTTCATAGAGCCTTCTCTCACACTGAAAGGCAGACCAGCGATCAACAAAACCAAAGGCTTCAGCCTCGCACCACTCCTGCTGCCAGTAGTTCATTCCTAGACTTTTCTTTGTCTCGCTGCTGGGAGGAGAAGGCTCTGTAGATCTTCCTCCTCTGAGCTCTCTTCCGAGATCTTCTGGGTCTTCCTCAGACCATGGAGTTCCACCCGGTACGCCGTATCATGACAACAGCACCAGGTAAGGCTGGATGAGTGATTTCATAATCCAAAGCCAGTTTTCTAAACTTCGTTAACGTCACAGTCAAATTCACACTAAGGACTGATGGTCCCTAGGATACCTCATGCTATAGATCGGCAGCATTCACATCATTAAAATACAAATGAGAAACAGCACCCAGAGAAATCAGCGCTGAGCAGGCTGCAGGGTGACAGCTGGATGTCCACGTCCTAACAGCCCGAGTGCTCCTACCAGTCCACTGTTCTTAATTGTCACTTCCCATCAGCATCCAATGGCAGCTGCTTCTGCTCACTTGGGAGTTGGAGAGAAGGGTGTAGCTGAGCTATACCCACCCATTCTCTTTCCCTCCAGCTTCCTCAGCTGCGATGGAAAATTCTTCTGATAGTTCCCCAAACGGCATAAAAAGGAACCAGTGATACTTAACACTTCCCGTTTTGCACTAGGTAGCTTTCATTCATCAGTTGAAATCATCTCCCCCCTCAGGAGACCTTCCAAGAGCATTGTATTAATGCAAATGAATCATGAATTTTCTCCCTCTCCCTAATTTAACTTGTCAGCATCCACCCACCAACGGAAGAGGCTAGCACGTGGCTCCTCCACCCACTCCTGTCCTAGCACTCCCCTCTCTCTTTTCTCTTGACCTTGGTACCTTTTTTGCTTAAGATGCCTTTAAGGACCATTTCATTTTCTGCTGCTTTTATTGACACAACAAATAACGACAGCAGGCTATTATATTGAAGCAAACACCAGACTGGTACAAAGTGATTTCCTTTGGTAGCTAAGTTAAAAATTTTAATTCCAAGGTTTAAAAGCAGGGCTAACACATCTATGGCCTCGATCAACACAATTTCCAGACACAATTTCTCACCTCTGCCTCAACAAGCTGATTAGCAAACCCTCCCCCCAAATAAAACCCTAGATTAAAGTACATCCACCAGCAGAACAGGTCTCTTCTCCATGGAAACGGCGTTCCAGCTGTGCATACGTTACCTGCTGCGAGGCTGGCACCGGCTGCACCACTGGAGCTTGGGCTGATGCAGAAGGGTGAAGTGCCACGGAAGCTGCTGAGTCTGATCCACCCTCTGAACTCTGCATGCTCACTGCTGGAGAGAGCAGAAGGGACATCAGCAGGGGAAGCACAGCTATGCTCGCTCACCGCAACCAGGAGCCCAAGGAACCCACGTCGAAAAGGAGCAAAATCCCGGTGGAAGATCCTGGGGAAGCGCTAGGAAGGAAGGTAGCTACCTTCCTACACAGAGGGCTCTTTTTAGTCTTGGAGCTAATTTTAATGCAGTATTATATTAAGAAAAAAAGAAAGTTGCACAATTGTTCCGCAGAAGGGGAGGGAAGGAACAGAAAATGCACTTCTAAATATAACAAAAAAGTAGCATTGGAAAACTATTGTGTCATAGCGAGGGATAACTACAGATCTTTAAGAGTAAGTGCATATTTTTAAAACCATTTCTTCTCCCCCTCTGCTTTATCATGGTTAACTGCTGCAAAATTTTTATTGAAATACATGCCTGGGGCTTAGCTAATGCTTGTCTTTTGAAAGTGAGGTGGACATTTTGGGAGTATAATCACAGCCAGTGATCAAACATGCACAGAGATCGAGCAGCGATGAGTGCCACTTCAAACCCCCAAGAAACATCTCTGCCCTCCAGCCATGCTCCAAATCACATCGCCCTCTCCATGGTCCCCAAACCCAGACACATGCCACCGCCCTCCTGCCCTACACGCTCCTGACCCCAAGGGGACCGCTGCGAAAGTTCCTGTTTAAAACGATTTCAAGAGCATTTCTGCTGTCAGCTCTGAACCAACAGATTCAGAAACATCCAGAATTTTAGCAGTCATTTCTCCTTTCTCAGCCTTGCTGCTGCGTGCCACACAGCTTCCAAACAATGCTGTGGAATCCTTTCAGTTTTATCTCCCTGCTCCTTCCAGTTGCTGAACTTCTGTTTCAGCTTTGTGCAACTGAGGAGGCGAAAGGGAAAGTGAGATGCTGAGGGGCAGTGCTGTCTGGGTGGCACAAAGAAATGCAGAGAGGTGAAGTTACAACGAAGTTAGGTGTTTATTCTCCTTCAATTATTTAAAAAATCTATATTTATATTCTTCATAAAAGAGCTTTTTAAGATTTCTCCTTGACAGCTTTCTCTTCCACATTTTGACAGCTTTCTAAGTTTTTGTGAGTGGAAAAGTATAGCACAGTGAGGTTGGAGAAGAAAATTGGGTAATTTGGCAAATATGTTTTAATGACCTATTGAGAATGGTCCTGACAGGGTCAGATGTTGGCATTCCAGGTCTGCAGAAAGGTCTCAAGTGTGTCTGTAACCACTGCTTCTGAGTGCCCTTTTCTGATCTCTCAGAATTACCACTCCCTCATCTCTGCTGATGAACTCTGGCTTCTGGCTTCCCTCAGTGGCCAAAAGAGAGCAGAGGGAGGCAGGAAGATGCATTGTCTGCTGCCAAAAGAAATCATGCACAATATTTTCAGATTTGTTACAAAACACAGGCTTGGTTTCTGACGACAACAAAGCCAGACACAAAGAACCCAATAGCATCTGCAGCTGGTACTTCCAGACAAGGTAGACAGGCACACGGGCACTGGACCCAAAGCACATGTACAAATGTACAAGACTTATTATTATTTTGTTCATTAGCAGAACATCCTGCACAGATAATAATTCATTTCCCACTGAAGCCATCCTGTGCTTCCTGAGAGCTGGAGAGACAGAACGGGGTGTGCCATCTGGTAGCACTGCTCTGTGAAGAGCTGCCAGCAGAATTCCTGCGCTCCGAGAAACCTCTGCGAGGTGCCACAGAACTCTGCCCACGTCCCAGGAGCACAGCTACCAGGTAAGCCAGTGTTCTGGGGATGAACAACGCTCAGCATCAGCTTTTCAGCAGGAAGGGAAGTGTATCCCAAGTCTTGCTCTTCCCCTTCCTGGGAGGTGCGCATGCACAGCAAGGAACGTGCTTGCAGTGGGCACTGGGTGCTGGGGTGCAGCCTCGGTTTGGTGCCAGTTGTGCCACGTCTCTGAAGCCCACGCCCAGGGAAGGACTCCCTGCCAGGAAGTTTTACGGTTCTGCTCCTAACAGATTCGGTGGCTCTAAAGCAGCCCTGCCATTTCCCCAGAGCCCCAGATTTGCTCCCTGTTGGCTCTGGCCTGGGACATGAGGTTTGGCCGGGCCCAGCTGTAGCTGTCCCAGCAGAAATGACCAACAGAGCCAGGAAAGGTGTCTGGTGGCTTCTGACAGCTGACAGCAGCGTGACAGCTTGGCAGCCCCTTGCAGTGGTGACTTTGCACTAACAGAGAAACAAATCAGCAGCAAACGAAGCCACCGGCGGGTCACCGAGAAGAAGAGCACCCACAGCCGACTTCCTCAGAGCTAAGAAGAACAAAAAGACAACCCAGTTATTCCCCAGTTAGCAGACAGAATCTGACCCTGCAGCGAGAGGGGCCCTGTGCACTCCTGCACTTCAGGTCCAGACAGGTCCAACAGTGCCGCTGCCCAACCTGCCGGTGACGGTGACGTCGGCGCGGCGTCACAGCGCTGCTGCGGGAGGCGGTGCAGAGCTCCGGGCCCCGGTTGCATCACCGCCGAATGAATCAGGCCGGCAGCGGGGCCTGCTGTGCTCTGGAAACCTTCTGTTTACGCCCAGCTATCTCGGTATCCAAGCAAACAGCAGTGACAGGAAAGGAAATACAGAAAAAGCTAATAACTTCTGGGTGCTATTTCTGGGTCTGCCACCAAGTTGCTCTGTGACCTTGAACTGGATGCTTCCCCTTTCCTATGCTTCAGTTTTCCCACTCCTAAAAAAGCGATCCTGCTCCCCTCTGTGAGGTGTTTTTCAAGTGCTGGTCTCAGGGGCTGTCAAAGTCCGAACGCGTTTGAGAAAGACAAGTAGCAATGCTGCAAGCCTGAGGCTTGATAGAACTCCAATTGTTGCTGCTTCATTCATAAACCTCACTGCCTTCATGCAAAGAGCCCTGCCTTTGTTAATCTATCCTGCCTAAACCAGGTCCAAAACGCTGGGAAAACAGAGATAAGGGCAGCACTTCAAAGTGTGTTCCACATTCTTGTTTGCAGCGAGGGGCATCTGAAGGCCGTAGCAGCTTTCTCCTGCAGACGGGGGGCAGCCACCTCTCAAAACCAGCTGCAGACAGGGGCCAAGCAGCAGCACCCAGCACCCAGCACCCCCAGGGTCCCGGCCCTGCAAGCCAGGGCTTGACAACGTGGAGGTGATGAGGAGCTGTGAGTACTTTTCCACAGAACACTTCAATGTAAACTATCAGCTCCTGAATGCTCAAACAAAACAAAACAAAAAAAGTTTCACTGCTGAGACCTCAAGTCCACAGCTGATCAGAGACAGAGCAGGGAGCCTGCCCCACAGAAAGCTTTTGGTTTGCTCAGAGCCAGAGCAGGGAGCCTGCCCCACTGAAAGCTTTTGGTTTGCTTTTCTTTTGCAAGGGCTAACGCAGCCCGAGGGGGCTGCCCCGGTTAAACAGGGGAGGGTGCGAGTCCCGGCTGCCCAGAGCTGCTGAGGCTTGGTCCCAGGAGAAGGAGGGAGTACCCCCCTCTTTACTTCACTCAGTGTGGGAGTAGCCTTGCACAAGGCAGGAGGCTCCCGGCTGTGACTGGCACGCTGCTTGGATTCTCAGGGGTGACAGCGGTGTGTGAGACGCGCGCCTGGCATTCAGGTCCCAGGTCCCAGGTCCCGTATTTACACAGCCCCTCACATTTGAGAGGTGAAAATGTAAAACACAGGAGCTGCCCTGCACCAGCAAACAGTGAAAGCCTTTTTTTAATCCAGAATAATTGTTCTATCATCCTAGTGTTGCTTTGAGAATACTAAAATTGCTTCTGTTTCACTGAATTACATGCTCGTTTGAAGGCAAAACATATCGTGAACTCTTTTACAGTGGGGAAAAATTGAATTTGCTTCTCAAAGCTTACTTGGTCATCCTTTGATCTTATTTAAACTATTTAAATTCCTATACTACATCTTTTTTTTTTTTTCTTCTGGCAGAACTTTCGAAGTGGAAAACAATACTGTGGCATAGGTGAGGGAAAGAAAAATGTCTTGGATGAGTTTGTTGCTGTTGTTGTTGTTAATAAAAATAGTCAATAATCCTACCTCCGGGACAATGTTTCTCAGCCATTTATTTTTGAGCTTTACAGTAAACCTCGGTGGATGCTCTTACCTCTGCTGGCTAATTCCACTGACCTGCATTTGCCATTAGTGAATGGGCTTAGCAACAACTTCTCCAAGGGTATTTCTGGAGTTTAAATGTGGAACATAAAAATCCACCAGGAAAATACTTGCCTTGAAGTATGGGAATTAATGGTAAAACAAATATTTGAAGACTGAAGAATGTACTTCATGTCTTTCATTTCAAATTAAGATAGAAAGATGGAAAAAGGTTGTTTTTCCAGGCAAACCTGCTATAATTATGCCTTCCTTCTTTATTTCTGACAGTGTGTGTTCTTTGAACAGGAAGCAAATGCCAACTGCATTAGCTCTCCAGCTAAAACGGGGTATCCTGAATTTTTAATCTTCACGTGCACATGCTGTCAGACATCCTACAGCACAGATTGGAGACAGAAACCAAAGCAAGAACGCGGACAGTCCTGGGGAAAGGGATGAGCTTGGTTACATCAAGCTAAAAAAGTGGTACAGGTAGATGCAACAGAACTGCAGGATGTGATTGCTAAGGGCATTTTACAGTAAACTTCACCCTAAACCAATGCAGTAGGTAACCTCTGTGCCTCTTTAGTACTACCACGAGTTAATGAGATCTGGAATACCCAGCAGCCAGGATGCTCAGCTGTGCACAGCTTGTGCTCCGAGATTTCTTCTTGTTCGGTGGATTTCAGGCTGACCAGGGGGTCAGACAAGCAGGGAAGCACATGCAGTCACATTTCCCCAGACAAGAGCATGATACCGCTCTGAGTTTTTTATAGAAATCTCCTAATATTTGATATCTTACCAAAAATCCCAACGTTGGAAACAAGTGGTAATGGGAAGGTTGTAGTTTAATGAGAAGAAATGAACTATTTCTCAACCAGAACATTGACTTGCTGGATCAAAATTCAAACCCAAGTGTGGGTTTTTTTTTTCTGTTTGGTTGGTTTTGTACATTTTTTGCATACTTTGAAGGGAAGGTTTACAATTTGAAATATTTATTTGGTTTCTGGAGCTTTTTTCAGGTTTAGCTGGCTTGAAGCTTAAATAAATAGGAAAAACAGAATGGCAATAACTGATTTCAGAAGAAATAAAAACACTATTTAACCAGCAAGGTTTACACAAGCTCCAAATGCTATTGACTCCCCCAGGTATCTATAAACCTGTCTATAGAAAAAGGAAGTAGGGTTTCCACATTTAATAGATTTACTACTGAGAACCCTCAATACTCTCAAAAATGATTGAAGATAATAAAAGGAATAGTAGATTTTTACTTTCTTTTCTAGCTGATGCACACTATCCGTTGACTTTATCCACCACCCTCTATGCCACATCTATTTTACTGGAGAAGGTTTTCTTCAGTATTTTCCATCTCTTTCAGTATTTTTGGCTTAGTCTCTATTTAATAATTTGCCCTGAAAAGGCACTGGTTGTGTTTCACCACAGCACAAAGTGTGTTTATTTTGAAAAAAACACATTTTTATATTACATGAATTAAAACGTGATCACACGAATTACACCACCATAGAGCAGAACTGAGGAAAATATTTGTATCAAGCTCAGCTCGGTTCCTGCCTCCACGCATCCTTTATTCCTGTAGTGCATGTCTCCAGAGCACAATATCTCCAAGAAATAACAGGCGTTTCCCTGAAATCCCTATCAGGAAAATATTTCAGTTTCCCTTTGCCCAAAAAACTCAGGGTTGGAGAAGTGAGCAGGCACTGCAGGCTGCTGCCACGAGGCTCTGAACCAAGGACGAGCGCGTCCCACGCCTGCACCCAGCGCTCTGCTTCGGGAAATCGGGATTCCAGGGCTGTGAAACCAAAAGGAACTCATTGCCTTTGGGGAGATGAACCTGAGATTAAATTTATCACCTCCTTCAGACAACTTAGTGGACACTCAGGGGGCAGAGCTCCCAGCACAGTCAGCGTTGGGTACGCCTGGCTGCTTAGCACCTGAACCTAACCACAGAATGGTTGGGTTGGAAGGGATCCTAACCCCCCCCCCAGCCTCAACCCCTGCCGGTGGCTGGCTGCCACCCCCCAGATCAGGCTGCCCAGGGCCCACCCAGCCTGGCCCCGACCACCCCCATGGATGGGGCACCCACAGCTGCTCTACGCAGCCTGGGCCAGGGCCTCACTGCCTCTAGATGCAGAATTTCCTCCTGTGACCTGAATCTCCCCTCTTTTAGTTTAAGACCATTCCCCCTTGGCCTAACAATGTCAGACTGTGCAACAAGTTGCTCTCCCTCCTGCTCACAAGCTCCATGTATGTACTGGAAGGCCTCATCCAAATGTTACATCGAAAGAAAGGCCATTCCTTACCCAAAATGTTATATATCCAGAAATCATCATATAGCTTGATTTCAGAAAGCTGCAGTATTTCCTGTTTTATTCCCTCCTAGCTGCTCTGGCAGTCCTGGAAGACCCTGCCTTGATGAAGGAGGAGCAGTGAGGGGTGCACAGAGGACAAGGGCAGCACGATCCCGTGAGCAGCGAGGACGTTCCCCTTGTTCCCTTTGTTCCTTTCGCATCTCGAGGGCTGGACCAGTGCTTGCCTCTCACAGCAGGATGGGAAGAGCCCTGCCAAACCCAGCAGCCCCAGCAGCAAAATGGCACAAAGTTTGGGACATGCCTGGCTCCGAGCATGAATGTCCCTTGTCACCTCACAGCTAACAGCGAGTATTCCAGATAAACAGGAGCTGACACTTGAGCACCCTCCTCTGAAGGGTGTCCCGAACCACATGGCACAACCTTTAACCTTTAATAAGTGGAGGGGATGGAAAGGGAAAAGCAAATATGACATGGAACTTGATAATAAGCTGATTCTGAAGAGGCTGCTTATTAAATTGCTTCAAAATGATATAAACAGAGAAGGCACCAGAGCCTTCCACTGATTAGGTTAAATTAATTTTAAACGCAAGCAAACGCTGCTGGTCTAAGAGCTCTAGTTACCTGGAAACCCAGATAAACCCAAAACACGGGGTTCGAGGGCAGCAGGCATATAGCTGTTTTTTCAGAAACATGGTCCTCATGGAAAAATACAAATTTGGAAACAGCTTTTATTAGCAGTAGTTAATAATATACTGAAACACAAATATAAACTCAGTCTTTAATTGGATTTCATGGAATCAGTCGTGATATATATATACACGCATATATACATAATTGTTGTGTAACAGCAGCTCAGAAACCTTTGCTACTTCTTTAAAAGTGACTTTCACAGAGAGCTGGGAATGTCTCGGTATTGGCTGCTCAAGGAGAGTTTCCTTAAGAGCCAGCAGAGACAAAGCAGCAGAACCGCGATGGTTTAACACTGCCTGACGACAAATCCCGTGTGCGCGGAGCTGAGACCTGAACACAGGCAAAGGAACCTTGGGACCCCCCCTCCTGTACATAAACCTGTCCCATTTGCTTTTTAGCTCAATAATTTGAACGCTGTCCAGGCGTCAGAAGCAGGACTGGATTCCTTCAGATCTGAACGCATCCCTTCTGGTGTGTAGGAACCCAGGGGCCAGCATGCTCCCAGTTATTGCCGTGCTGCGTTTCGCCTCCCAGCACCTTACCTGCAAGAGCCCCAGCTGTTTGTTCTTAAGGAAAAGTTCAACAGCTTCCAGATTTTCAGACTGGCACAGCCCTGTCAACAAGTGCTTGAAAATCCTTGCTTTATTTCTATTAGCTAGCTAAATCTTGACTTCAGAAAAGTTTCGCTACAGCCATGCAAATAGTGCTGCCCAAGACAACTTCTGGAGATGTGCTGAGCAATCAGGAGGCTTTGATATCTGGCAGGGGGGAAAAAAGTCACACACTGAACTCTGTTGCACAGCCAGGCCTTTCAGGTACCACCTGCAGCACACACATGGGTACTATGTGGCGAAAGCAGGCACAAGTTCTGGGCTCAAATTCATCACCTTTCTGTATTTTTAATATGTACACTGTGAGGTTTCTGAAGGCTGTGGTTCAGTAGGGAAAATGCAGTATGTCAGAGAAAATTCTGGCACAGAAACATTGCAAAGGCTGCTCTCTATGACAAGCCTTGTGGGTGCTGTTTTGGACCACAGCAGAACTCCTGCTTACTCCACCCCAGCAGCTCCACCACTGCCCAAGGTACCTGGATGCACTCATCCTGCATGGAGGACTCATCCCGTTCGAGGACAGAGGACTGTGACGTGACACTCGATACCTGACTGTAGCCCACTCCTGCAGCCTGTTCTTCAGTGGAAAACAATGGAATATGTCCCTTAATTTAACTCAACTCCAAGGGAATCTGAACCTCTATGTCCATCGCTTTCTTGCTTAGACTAGACAATCCTTTTAAAGGTCCAAGGCTAGCTGCCCTTCTGACAGTTCCAGCCTCAAGTAGATTTGCTGCAGTATTTCGCTGAGGTGGGACAGCAGCAGCTGTTCCCATCGTGCCTGTCTGGTGAGCAGCAAAGGCAGGAGTGACCGCTGCCAACGCAGCCCAGCGTGCTGTTATTTATTTGTATGGCACCTTTCACAAGCATTGTGGTGCTTAACAAAGTTAAGCAGAACAAGCCACAAATGTAAACTGTGGCCATTCAGAAAAGAGATGACTTCAAATCAGATTTTCAAGCAGCTGAGCTCATGGGAGAGATTCCAACACGTCATGCACAAAAATACGGCGTGAGGGGGTGAACACACAGTCACGGGCTTACAGCTGCTGTGGGTCCACAGCCGGGAGTTTGAGAAGCCAGAAAGGAGCTGGGCAAGGGGAGGAACTAGAAGTGGTCCAGAGGTGGTGGAGTCTTTGCCTGCACCAGCTCTGTCTGCAGCATCCTTCCTTCTGGGAAGGTGCTCCTCTGGGCTGTGCCAGCTGCTGAGGACTGGTGTTACTGGGAGAGAGCACCACAGCAGGCCGCGCTCTGCTCTGCAGAAAAGGGGTCTCACCCTCTGTGCAGTGTCCCGCACCACAGCAAAACCTCACATGGAACAAGGAGGACCCAAGGTGGTCAATGAGCCAGGAATTGGGCAGAAGCAGCTGCTTTCCAGAGCAATGCCCTGCTAGCAGAGAGGAGAGGAACGAGCTTCAGTGTTCATACAGCTATTGACAGCTGGTACTGCAGACTAAACACAACCCCAAGCAGAAGTCACAAGCTGTCTAAAACCCACACAATTCTCCCTGGAAAAGCTCAGAAAGGGGAAGGCTGCTTCAGATTCCCTAGAGAGGCCGCTTGGGAATACGTATTGGCATACGGTGCACTTGGAGAAAGGCATGGCTGTATTTTTGGTGAGGACAGGAATAGGACAGGATGCATTCGAGTTGAAAGGGAGAAGATGAAGGCTTTAGACACACACTGGTCTAGCAGCTCACACACTGCAGCAACCATGTCCAAAAGAAAAAGAATCAACTTTTACTGAACGAGGAATAACTGAGCTGTAACTTTACACGGACAAGGGATTCCTGTGGGCAGTGCTTTTGGCCAGGGGACACAAGTGGGTGGCTTCCAGACAGCCCCAGGCAGGCTCTGCCTGCCCAGAGAGGGGCTCGGGTAACACCAGACCCACTCTGCTTTGTGCATCTGCAGCGTGAAGCTCGAGTTTTAAAAACACATCCTGTAACGAGCCAAGAGGGGACTGTAAGCACTAAGGGGGGGGAAAAAAAGATGGAGAGTTTTAACCCTAATGCTTTTGGGTGCGATAGCGGGGAGCTGCAGCCCCGTCTCGGTTCTGCAAGAGCAGCAGCAGGAGGAAACGTAGGGGATGCACGGCTGCAGCAAAAGTACGGGATGCACGGCTTGCACGGGAGCGAAGCTGGGGCCAGGCGGGCGGAGCAGCCGGCAGATGTTGGGTGACGAAGCGGGCAGGGCGATGTTTGGGGAGCAACACGGGTTGCTAGAGGAGACCGAGCCCGCTGCGGCGGCCGGGCCTCGTTGCTGCGCGACGCGGGGAACACTTCCCAAACCAAACAGTGCCAGCCCCGCCGGCCCCAGCGCGCGCCGCCAGCTCGCGAGCGCACTAAATATGTCAGCGGGTATTTTCAGCAGCCCGGGGAGGATCGACAAATAATGTCTTCGCTANGGGGGGGGGGGCTTCAGGCTGTGGGGGGTTGTGGGTTTTTCTTCCTTGGCTTTTCCTTTTTTTTTTTTTTTAATCATTATTTCAGAATAAATGGATTCACAGCTCTTTGATGCAAATGCCCAAGAAAGGAGTTTTTTTTTTTAAAAAAAACAACTTTTTTCCTTTATTTTCCCAAATATTGTTAACCTGTTTTAAAGAGGGTAACAGCCAGTCACCGTGCTGTGTCCCCAGCTCACTGCCCAGGGAAGCCCTGCACAGGTATTGCACACAACACAGGAACTTTTCCAACTTCTTTTCACTTATTTGCAGATCCCTAAACATTTCCCATCAGAATTTACAGTCCCTGTAGAGCACGCTGCAGCTTGCTTAGAGCAGGTGTGCTTTTCCTTGTGGTACCTGCAGGTCCTGGGAGAGCCCAGGCTGCACTGGGACATCAGCGTTCAGGAGGCAGCATGCTTTCTGGGTGTCCTCTGACTTGATGGAGAGGACAAAACTCACCAGAAAAATGGTTTTATTTATTTTTAATTTGATGCAATTAATCATAGGCGAAAATTCATAAGTACTCACAGGATTTTAAGTGAGAGCTTACTCTCTATAGAAGTAAAGAATAGAGGCTGGCTTTTTTGGGGCTGGTGGGAATGGGTCATTGTCCTGGGCACAGTGGTAGGACCTAAAACATAAAAGTTCTGCTGCGCTTGCTAATCATCCTTAAGGCCAGACGTTGCTGTCACAGGCTCCCACATTCAATAGGAGCAGAATTAGGGCAGGATTTGTCCCTTTAACTTTTAAATCTAAGCTTAGGCGCTGGCATCTCATCAGCTCACCTACACAGTGACAAAGCTTGTCACTGTAGTTGCTGAGTTCTGAGGGCAGGGTGCTTTCAGTGGTCCCTTTGTAGCACCTTTCTCTGGCATTTCGCTGCTACTGGCACAGCCCAAAACTGCAGTAAGGCACTCACTTCTCTGAGGCAGTCGCCACGAAAAGCAGAAATCACTCATCCATTGGATTTAAAAAAGTCGTACTACCGTGTACATTTTAAATCAGATCCTTCAGAAATTCTGTTCTTTATTTAAGGATTTGAACTACTGCCGACATCAGCCTCCAGAGTGCTCAGTCTTCTAGCACCTGGTTGCATGCATCTCCATCTCAGAGGCAGTCACAGGCCTCCTGCTCTCCAAACGGGAGCCCAGGAACATTTAGGAGGAGGCTGGTGATCTTGTTCTGGGGACGTTCACAGTGGCATTCAGCAGAGAGCAGAGACTCATGCCAGAGCCAGGAGCTCAGCACAGCCTGGCACCATAAAATTGACAACTGAAAACTAAAATGTTAGAACTTGAAGAGTCTAGCCAGCAAAGGAATAAAATATACCATGTGCGGCAGTTTGAGGTGAAGTCGTAGCATTTGTGCTCATTACACTGAAAAGTAACCTCAAACTCCTTAACACTGTCCTTGCCTAACTATTGCCTGATGGCAGACTTCAGCACTGAAGTCTCCAAGCTGCATGAAATGTGGTTAAAAACGAAATATGTTAAAAGATGCTTTAACATTGCAACATTTGGCCAAGTAAAGGACTTCCACAGATGCTTCTGGCTCAGAGGAACATCTCTGCCCCCAGCCTCCTGGTACCTCTGGTCTCACTCAAGTGCCAGGCATCCTCCTACCGAAGTTACCCGAGCGATGCCTTAGCTGGCGTTGGCCCAAGACCTATCAGCTCAGATGGAAGAGCCGCTGCCATGAAAGAGCCACTGTTCTTACTGCTTATTAAGATGGGCAAATTAAGTCCAAGACTTTTCTCTTTCCATTCCTTTCTGCTAAGTGCCCTCATTCCTGCCTTTAATATGCTAAAAAGTTACTGCTGGGATGAGGAAAATACATTAACCCTGTGAGCTGACACCTCTCTTATCACAAGGGAGGAAGCTAGTGGGGGGTTCGCAGCTTCAGTTGCTGGAGTCCTGTTACTCCCCCAGAGCTGTGCCATACAGGAAGAAGCTTCCAGCTTTCTGACTTTCTCTGAAAAAGCAGAAAGAGCCCAATTTCAGAAAGTGGCTATTGAAACAGTCAGTCTTTCTCATTTTTATCTCCTAGTGGTTTTTAATGTAGTCTTATTTTGGGGAATTTCTGGCCTCGTGTGGGAGTTTATTCACAATCACTGGTTTATTCACAAACCAGCTGAACCCCCCTGCTTTTTTTTTTTTTTTTTTTTTACCCTCCCAAAGAATCCTTCTATTTTTGCCTTCCAGAAAATGAATCCCACATCCACTTCTTGCAAGAACAGAGCAATGCTAGGAGAGTTAAGTGTGACTGCAGGAGCTATTTCCAGCGTATACAGCATTTACTGCCTGCGCTGAGCAGTGTACCGAAGAGACCATGAAATGCTAACGATCTACAGACTGCTAGAGATACAGTCTCAAATAGAAGGAAAACACAGCTCTGAGAGATTTTCTGTCCATTCCATCTCCAGAAACCACACAAAACTTTAACACATCCCTTTGGCTAAAGCTTTCCAAGTTACACTTGAAAAACTGAAAAGGAAAACCAGATGGGGGTGGGGGAGCAGATAGCGACGATCCAGAGCTAAAATATCCATTAGTGGTAAATCCCACCATCTCCTCCCCCTCCCCAAATCGGGCTGCGCGGGTCAGGTTCCACCCGCAAGGCGAGGCAGCGAGGCCCTGCGATGGTGCTGCTTGTCTCCCAGGCTGCTAGGCAACCCGAGCGGCCGTGCTGCTCATGTGCATTAAGCATTAACTATTATTTCATTCCTTCCCCCTTCCGACGAAAAGGCAACAACCTCAGCTCACAAGCTTTTCTCTCCCCAGAGTGAATGCTGGCTGGAAACGGGGTCAAAGCCACATAAGGGCTGGAGACCCCCATGTTTTTCAGACCCACAGGATGCTTCAGGGTGCACGGGGTTCCCAGCACCCAGCATCAGCCACCTGCCCCAGGTGCCCTCATTAGGAGCCCAGCACTCAGCGTGCTGTGCCAGGAGACACTCCCAGCCCCTGGAGGCGATGCCCCTGTGCTGTCTGCTCCAGGACTCCGGAGCCCTGGTTTTGTTTTAGTGCCCTGAGTGAAGCGGTGCAAACATCCCAGCTGGTACAGGCCAAAAGAAAGCAGCTGCCAGCACACAGGAGTGGCAGGGACACTTCGGGTCTGCAAAAGTTTGTCGATGTATTCCTCCTACAAGTCAACCACAGCTTTATAGCAAACAGGAAGCACTGATGTAACAAAACAGGGTAACTGCTCCTGGAGGACACCGAGGTAACATGGGAGTTGCTCTCCTTATTACTTGGCAATTTAGAGTAAGTGGCTTATATCTGAAGAGCAGTCAACTATGACTGAATAGTCCTATTGCAAGGATATGTTATGCTAATAAGTGAGCTGTTAGAACAGTAGAAGATAAAAACTCATCTTAAATTTCTTCCATCCCTCTCCAGGACATCTCCCAAGCCCATACACAATCACAAGCTCACGCCTTTACCCACAATCATCAGCCCATCTCCTCCCTTCCTTTTCCTATGCACATGCAGGAGAAACGTGGTGGTTACAAAACAGGGGAACTGCAGCTCCTGAACGGAAAGAAGTGTTACTTTCACTGGGTTCTCCCCAGCTGTGACAATTTTAAGCACTCCAAGTGCAGTACGAGGGGCTGTGAGGCTGGTGCTTGAAGCCTTGGCGTACACGAGGCTGCCAAATGTCCAGCCACCAAGGGAGTGCACCCTCTGCGGGGCTGTCCCCTGCTACACACCAGTGCTGCTACATCAGCTGTCCCAGAGCCTGCTTCCAAACTCAGGCAGCACTCCTGTGTGAAGCAATAACCAGAAGAACCCTTTACAGCAGAGGAAGGTGCAATTAATGACAATGAAGGCCAAGGATGGATGCCCACAAACTGTCACCTGCAAGAGGAGGGCAAGGCAAGACGGAGCCAACTGCAGTGCCCTGGAACCACAGCACTCTCGGGGCCCAGTGACATTTCTGAGTAATTACTAAACCTGAAGATCCATTATAATGTTAATTTGCTGGCTAGCTGTTGTGTAGCAGCGCAATTAGATGTTGTGTAGCTGCGATACAAACTGCAAGGAATGCGAGGAATGCCCCCGCTTGGGGACGGGGCAGCAGGAGGAGCTGGAGCGGAGCCCACGCCGGGATGGTGCGGGGCAGGCACATCCACGCACCTCCAGACTGGGGCATAGAGCGGGGCCTGCTGCGGCCCTCCTCGGGGTCACGAAGGCCCCACTGCAGTCCAGACAGGAGCTGGTGGGCACTGCAGGAGGCCAAGCCACGGGGTGCTGGGCTTTGCATCCTTACGCTCTCCTCCCCAGGGCAGGCTGTACACAAGGGTACCACTCGGTATCGTACTTTACGTTTCCTCCTTCCACACAAAGGAAGTAGTAGCTGCCTTCACTGAGAGCATCCTATTGATTTATGTCACTACTTTAATTCAAGATTTCAAGTTAAATGTCTCCTTTAACGGAGGCCAGACAGAAAATGTTTGTTTTTCAAATTATGAGATATTTCCTGAGCTGGGGCTGCACTTGCAAACAACAATAGTAGCCTACAGCTGAGGATGACAAAATCTTTTAAAATTAAAACAAATTTCTTCATACCCAATGACTGCCTATTTCACAATTAAGAGAAGCGATAATTGCTTTTCTTTTCTTTTTTAAAGAAAAAAAACTAATGTCACAGCACATTTGGAACAAGAGTCAGCCACCATTTCGTTTCTCAAACATACCTATTGAAAGGACTGCCAGATTTGATATAAATTTTCCTCTGCAAAATGAACTGGTTAAATGAAAACTAAATTGGAGTCCCTACAGCTTTGTAACAGTAAACTGCACAACAGCTTTGTAATTTACAGATGGAAATATGGAAGAGTTGATTCATTTGCACTCTAATGCAAGTACTTAGTTACTCTGCAAAATAATATTCCTTAAACTATCAATAGTATCTAAATTATGCAGGGGTGGGGAAACACATCCATCTCCTCCGGAAAGGAAAGCTGTCAGCTGCCGCGAACAGGGTAACAACCCTCCTAAGGCCAAATAATCAGCACAGCCAATACCAGGAACAAGGTGCAGCGACATAAGCAAAGAAAAATGGTTTCTAGGAATACTTTTGCCATCAAAAATACTACCAGCATTTTATAAAGGGGCACATTTTATACAATACAGCTTTTTACAAAGGAGCAAAAATGGCAGAGCGAGAAGGAACAGCCTAAGCATCACCACCTTCTCCTGGGAGATCGCAGGGGTGGTGGACTGAGCTGACAAATGGAAGTTACTGACCACGAGCACAGCGGTTGGGACACCTTAATTCTCATTGAACGGACGTTTCAAACAGTAGCAGCCTGCTCAGGCTCAGTTACACAGTGAGGGATGCCCAGCCTGGGATGAGGGGCTGTGCTGTGCCACCACCACCACACCCAGCTGGCACGCAGCCCTCTCCCGTGGCCACCTAACCCACGGCCTGCACGTCCTCGGTCCCCTGTCTACACAGCTACGCAGATTTTAGTTCTTAAAAGCAAATGCTTGAGATTGCCACAGGGAGAGGAACCGGGGCTCTTCTGCTGCTCCTGAAGGAATGTGGAGCTCGCCAGATGTTTGCAAAGCCACACAAAGAGCCCGGTTAGCAGTTCAAGGATCAACAAAACCTGTTGTTGTTATATGCAGGGTCAGCCTCTCTCCCAGACACCACAACTGACTTATGAGACTTCTGTATCAAAGGTGGATAAAGCAGTTGTGGCTACTTTCTGCCACAGTGGAGGAGGTGCAAGGATGTTGCCCGGCAGACGCCTTCAGAAGCAAGAGTTTAACCAGAGCTGCCTAAAGCACCCACCCAGTCCATTTTTTTGCAAAAAGCACGTGGCAAAAAAAAAACAGTGAATTGCTCTGAATCCTCAGCAACAACTTTCCTCTTATTCTACTGCAAAGAACAATGAGGATTTGTCATTAGGTGAAGAAGAGGGAGATCAGTTTGAGGCATTAAGAGCCAAGATCCTGCTCCTCTGTGTGGGCTGTTAGGCTTTCAATGGATTTTTTCAATAGGAGAGATTGCACAGGTGGCTTGATTCAATCACCTCAACCTGATTCTCCTGTCTGAGCTGCACAGCTTACAAAGCATCAGAGGAATCAGCCAGCATTCATAGCTTTCAGCAGCACCGAGCAGTTCCTTTCTTCTCTTTTTTAAATTATGCATTGTTTAGCTATTGACCCATTACTGCTCTCCACCAATTTCCCTTTCATTAATTGAATTGCATAAATCAGCCTTTAAAAAGAAAACCAGAAAATAGGTGCCAACACTAATCTCACCACAGTCTTCCTATTTACAGCATTCATCCTCCACAAAACAAAGAAGGATAGAAAAAGAAAAAGGGAGAGAGGACAGGTTGAGGAGCTTCAGTTCCTGGAGGGTTTTGGCACTGTGAAATGAAACACCAGTTTGTTCTGATACAAGAAGTATCAGGCTGGGGTTCCTACAACATCCATACTTGACCCCCTGGTGCTCCCTGACTCATAGGTCTCTCATGGGCTATGATCCGAAGGTATTTACAAGACAAACGTGCTTCAAACAACTTGAAGGGTTTTAAAGAAGCTTGTAGTACCTTTAGAGAGCCTCAGTGCAGCAGGTAGCCAGCAAGGGCCATCCCTCCGCCAACTGTAAAAGCAGAATGATTTGTTCCCTCAAAAAACAGTTAACCTTTTCTGGCTCGTTTGTGTATCGAGAAGAGATCCAGGGGTGGGGAATAGGAAAGAGTTCCCTCGCTACAGCCAGATGGAATTCCAAACGCAGGCAGTTCAGCGAGTGAACTAAGATGTCAAAACACGCTTTCCACTAACGTAACAGCAGAAAACACAACCGGTTTCAAACACTACATTCAAACAATCACGGTTCTGCTCACTGAACCCCTGCCAACACCAGGGATTTTATAACCATAGTTAGTTTAAACTAACAGCAACAGAGTTGTAAGTCAGCAATATGGTATTTTATTCTTAAATATTTGCTTGGGATGATATTTGACATCAGACTTCAGTCAAAATAAATTTTGGCAAATGACATGTTACATGATCCCATCTGCCTATTTCAAAGGCAAAAACCAGTAGATTTTTTTGCTTAGCCTGAATTTCCAGGTTCAATCTTCCAAAACAGAAAGCTCAGTTTCTGTTCTCACTTAGCATGATGTAAATCAGAAGTGAGTGGGTTTTGTTGGGTGCTCTAGGTCAGGGGAGTACACCCAACACCAAGGCATTAACAGCAGTTTTTACAAATCAATTACGACAGTCTTCTGTGTGGAGAAGTTCTGCTCGCTGCAGATGCAGGAAAAAAAAGAAAACACCAAAACACCAGCACCTTCTCTACATCTGCACTTACGCTGCTGAGGCAAAAAGCACTCCTACAGAAATAATGCACATTTCAATGCACATTGATTTTCCCCCCACGATCGCCATAACCAAAGCTAGCTGAACGTCCAGCACCGGCACAAAGCTACAGGAGGAGCTTGCAGAGAAACCATTCAAAAACCAGACTCAAAGGAACACTACAGGCAGTTTGTATTCATTTCACAAAAGACATTGTTGTGTCATTCTTGGAGTTACAGCAGTGATGCCTGAAGCCACTTGCAAAGAACAACAAAATAATCATGTTTGCAGCCTTGATCTCCAGTTCTGCGAGCGTGCACATGTGCGTCCCAGCGAGAGCTTTGTTTGTGCTTCTGCAGCGATAAACTACTCGCTGCTGGGACAAACGCACGAAATGGCACCAGTACAGAGACCAGTTTACCAGAGGTTTTCAGCACACTGTTGCCACAAAGGAACAGCAGAGCCAGCTCTCTGTGCCCAGCTGAGGAGGATTGCTGGGGGCTGGAGAGCAGGGCAGGCTTTCCAAGTGAAGCTCCTGTCCTGTTCTGACATTAGCAGATCCTAATATTGCATACCTTCTGTAACTGATCCTGAACTTCCCATCCTTCAGCACACGCTACTGCTGGTCTGGGGGAAAAGCACAGCTCCAGAGAAGAGACAGTAGGCTCAACCCTTACATTAATTTTCTGGTACAAGCTGCTAATTTTCAAAAACCTGAGAAAAAAAGGTACAGAAATTATTGCACAAAGGCCACAGGCTATCAGTTCTTGCCAGCTTTCAGCTCACTGTTAGCCCAGGCTGGCAATAAGCCACAAGTGTGAAGCAGAAATATACCCATACACAATTTACTTTTCTCCAACAGAAGCGTTGCATAATGTTCAGGCCAATGGATCAATTCAGTGCTCACAAATGAAGCAAGCAGGGAGAGATCAGGAGGTGCACTCACACCGTGTAACATTTTGTCATCCAGCATCAGAATGCAAGTTCGACCCAGAAGCTGCCAGACAAAAGCTATGACAAAAATTCCTTACTAATAGAATAATAAGAGACTCACCACCAAAGAATTAAGTAATTCTTCAGGGAACATGAATAAGAACTGCAATGTATGATGTATCAATTTAGTAATTCCGTGGCACTTAAGAAATGAGCTCGAGTTTTAAGGACAAGAGGTTAGAATACAGCTGGAAAAACTCAATCCACAGCGTAAATCGTCTCTTAAAATGTGCAAAGAGAGGGAGTGTCACTGAAACTGCTTGGTGGTTCTCATCAGATACTGCAAACAGAGCAACATGGAACAGTGTTACCTCTCCTGTAGCTCATGTTCCCAAACATTTTTGTTCAAAAGTTCATCACTGTTAGAATGCACTCTTACAACACTTGTGCTCACTCGGGCTGTAAAACAGGCTGAAGGATCACGATGCTGGATTCACTTTAGCAAAAACATGCCCAACCACTCTTTTCCCCAGAAGCATCGCTCAAATTAAAGAATTTCTAAGCCTCTCTCTCTCCTCCAGTTTTTCAGGACCAAAACATGGCTCTGAGCATGCTCTCAGCATCTTTACCAGCCAGAACCCTGCAAGAGCCCCCTGTTGCTCCTGGAAAAAAAAAAAAGACAAGTATTGAGTTTTTCCCTTATGGAAAATGGAAATGAAAGCACCGAGCAATCAAAGCAGGGTTTCCCAAACAGACTCAGAAGCAACAACATATGTGGAGCCCAGAGCAGAAGCTGGGAGCTGCGAGATCAGAGATGAGTCCATGCCTCGGAGCATGGTCCTGCAGGGGAGCCTAAGGTGGCACAGATCCTGTGGAAACCCGGCGAGGGCTGGGTCTGGGGGCAAGGAGTGCATCAAACACGGAAGAAGCATCCTTCAGCATGGTGTACTCTGGAACTACACTATATCATAAATAAATATGTATATGAGCATGGATATACATCTCCATGCAGAGCTACATGTATAGCCTCAGAGTCTCAATTCACATAGGGAGAGATTTTGTTGACAGACGTGCCCTCAGGTGTTTTGATGTTAAAACCTCTCCTTTTGGTCCTCATTAAGGTAGCATGGTTATCACTTTTTCCTAACCAGCTATGAAGACATGCTACCTGTGGAGCTAAAGAACAAAGCACATTTCCCTACAGGCCAACAGCAGAGGACTTAAAAGCTCCTGAGCATTGCAGTACAGAGCATCATGCTTTTTACAGGTGATTGCACCCATGCAACAGACACAGCAAACACCCGGTCCACAGCTTGTGTCTGAGAGACTCACCCTGCTCTGCTGCAACCAGCCACGACGCAGGGGTGCGTACAGTAAACACCAGCACAACAGTTCCCTGCTCTGTGCATTCCCCCCCTGCAAAGGGAAGGCTTGCTCCCAGGGAAGCTGATCTCCATCCAGCAGGGCTCTGCATCTCAGCCAACCCAACGACACTCCACGTCCTGGAGGCCAGCCCCGGCAGCCACAGCAGGCTTTTCCCTGGTAACCAAAGGCTGTGGCTACAGCCGTTCCCCCAACAATCCCCAGGATTACGCAGCAGGCAGCGGATGAGGCACGGCACTGGAATGTCTTGGACAGGGACTGCAGCACAGCAAAGCAGGCTGCCAGCGTGAAATAATTAACCCCCATCTTGGTCACAAGGCAATCAATCCTTCCTCTGCCTTCCAGAGCAAGCGGGAGCTCTTTGGGGCGGAGACCAGCCCCACTGCACAGCACTTGGATAACGCACCCTCAGATTATGCTGGGGTTCCTGGCATTATAGTAGCTTAAACATCAGTGGTTTTTAACTGATATTAGAGATTAAGTCTAAAAGAAGCTACATAACTCAGTGCCTCTGCCTCAAGCCAGATTAAATACTGGACTGACTCAAAATTTCAGTATCCAGGTAAGCCTCTGGGAGCACACTGTATTAAATGCAACAAAAATGTTGAGTACATTTTTTTTAAATCTAAAAATACATTGGTTTTTGTTTGTTTGTTTTTTGTTTTGTTTTTTTTTTTTTTTTCCAGATTTTTACGTTCTGGGCAGAATCTAGATCAGGAAGAATCAGAATATCAAAAACAGCAGTGGTAAGAATCAGAAAGCACTTCTGGTGCTCCAGTATAATTTGAAGCAGTAATTATCTAACGGTTGCAGCACACAAGACAATACTCTGGAATGTAAGGAAGGAAATTTATCAGCACAGCAAGCAGAAGTCCTGACCATCCGACTGCTTACAGAAGCTCCTATCTGGGAAATGTTTTTTGATCAGTGTTGGGAGCAATCTTGCAGGAACTATCAGAGGAGATGTTACTCCTGCAGGGAAAATATCTGCACCACCAGACCTCTAGGCTAAGCCACGAGCAGGAACAGCCTTTACTTGTGCAACACCCAGCTCAGGTCAGGGGGCTGCAGGCTGTTAGCCTCAGCAGGTGGATGGGACACAGGTGGTGTCTGAAACATGAAGGGCAAATTTTGCATTTACAGTTTTGGAGAAGGTAATTTATACAGAGACATCCGCATTCTGAGCTCAAACAAAGGTGGAGGACAGGAAGCCTGCAGGCAAACCGCTCTTTCTTCAAGGGTTTTAGGACCTGAATGAGAGAGATTTCACTTCTCTGGTGAGAAGTTCAGTCTTCTGAACAGTAGTGAGCATCTCTCGTATTAAAAAGAATAAATATTTGCTAGGAAGAGGCAAGCTCCGAAGATCAGCTTGGTGACCAGAAGCCATTATTTCTCTCATGGTCTGTACCTATTAAAGAAATATTTCCTCCCATGATGGGTCATTTAAGGTAATGAACATTTGAAAAGATCCACATTTCATTTTCTTTTGGGGGAAAAGGCTGAGGATTAAGCATCACAAAACATGTTATTTAAATGCAAAGACTGACTGTAAATTAGACAGAACTAGCCCATATGCATTTACTCACACCTCCCCCCACGTCTCACATCCCAGAGATGGATTTCAAGTTGGTTTCTGACCGTACCTTCCACAACAGCTCTACCTTCCACAACAGCTCGGGGTGGTGGGGAAAGAGAAAGAAGAAAAAAGATATCCTTGCACAGAGCAGTGAGGTCACGGCACTTACAGAGCGGTACTAAACCTGCCCTGCCTTGCACAGTGATGATATTACCTGTCAGCACAAAGCTTCTATTTCTAAAAGCCGCCGAACTCCCACCACCCAAAACAGACTCTGCTACATTCCCCCACACAAGCTGGGTGTTTGACCAGCTGCATGTGGTGAGCCAGAAATTATCCAGAATAGTCGCAGGGTTGTCATGGTGGCAATGGGATCTTAAGCTAATACTAAAGAATAGTCTAGAAATGGCTAACCCGCTGGCAGCTAGAGGAAATTGCTTATTTCTCTTAGGTTGTTTGCTTACAGTCATTCCACCTGCAGTTTTTCCTTTTCCTCTTCTTCCCCTCGTGTTGCTCCAGCAGAATAGCCTCGAGCAGCGACACCGGTCCCACGCAGAGCCGCTGGTGTGTGCATCTTGGGGCTGGCAGCACCCACGGCAGCATCCTTGCCTCCTGCATTCGCCTTCTCTCTGGTTGTGACTGCCCAGGAGTCGCTCTCTCCCCTCTGAAAGGGGTGAAGGCTCCAGGCACTGGCCCCTCCTCCCCTCCAGGAATTCCTAGGAATCTTCCAGTACTTTCTTTGTAATGACTACAGGGCTTGGAAAGACTAAACATCCCAAAGAAGATAGATAAGAAATCGCTGAGCCACAGAAGACAAAATGCCAGTCTTAACAGCCTCATGCTATCTCCTGTCCTCACACAGGCAGATGTCCCTGCGCATGAAGCCAGAGGACCACCTCAAACACAAGGAAGGATCTGAGGAGCCCGGATGGTTACGACGTGCACCGACGGACAGAGCGATGCGTCAGCGCGGGCCATAGGCCCGGCTGATGCCATTCCTCCTCCTTGTTGAGGATTTCCTTCAGCAGAGTGCTGATTTGTGACAAGAAAACAACGAAGCTGACTTTTCTGTGTTTGCCTCACACAGTTATCACCGGCACAGCATCCTGTGACCCCTGTTTCTTTGACAGCAGCTGCAATGCTCAGTTGCCAATTTCTCTCACAGCTTTGTCACTGGGACATGTCTGTACACTGCTGCCCTGGGTTCAGCTGGGACAGAGCTGATTTTCTTCACAGTGTCTGGTATGAAATCAATGTTGAAAACGCACTGATGTTTTTATTTGTTGCTGAGCAGTGCTGCACAGAGCCAAGGACATTTCAGTTTCTCAGCTTCTCCTACTGTCCTGCCATTGAGAGGGCACGAGTTGCCGGGAGGGGACAGAGCCAGGACATCTGACTTCAGCTGACCAAAGGGATGTTCCACACCATACAACATCATGGTAAAGGAGCCCATAAACTGAGGGAACGGGAAGAAGTCTCTCCTCCTGCTCCTGGGGGCAGGTGGCCCTCTCTGCTTCTCTTCCTGCTTCTGGGTGGGTGAGAAATTGCCTTCTTGTATTTCACTAGTCCCAGTTATCATTGTGATTATTGTCTTTTTATTCCTTATATATATTTTATTATCTTTTATTCCTTTACACGCTTAGTAAATTAGTTTCTCTATCTCAACCCACGGGTTCTACTTTTTTTCTTCACTTCTCTCCCCCGTCCCACTGGGTGGGGGCTGGTGAGCGAACAACTTTTGGGGGCTAGCTACCTGCTGTGGATTAAACCGCAACACATGCTGAGACTTCTTTGGCATGTGTTAAACTCAGAAAAATAAATTCTTAATTTCCTAATAGAAATCTCATTTAGAAAAAAAGCACACTCAGCAACTGCCTTTAAACTCCTTTTCCAACGCCTTCTTCTGGCACTCCTACAGCTCCTAAGCCCTGTGTAATACCAGACTAATAAAACCAAAACAGTTCATAAAGTTCTCTTTGGGAAGAGGCTTGCTTCTCTTGCACTTCACAATTCTCCTTGCAAATGTAGTGCTGGATAGATGCTGCCTATGCACGGTGTCGTAAGCAAGCTGGGATATCACCGGAGGAAGACTTTGACATGAGGTTACATGTCTGCACAGAACCAAACACTGCTTCAACAAGTCAGCTGAATTATGCAAATTGTAACTTTTCTAGTTCTAGGACTTTTCTGTTCTAGCTGGGTGAATCACAAACACAGCTATCATTCATAAAAACATGACCCAAAGCTGAAGGTGCTTGTTCTTTTTTTCTGCTTAACTGGAAATAGTTTGTGTAAGACGTGCAGTGATGTGCCTCCGTGGTTTCTGTGTTGTGGAAAGTGGCCGTCTGTAGGTAGCGTCCTGTTTAGATGAAGTCCTCTTTGTTCAGTGTATTAAGAGGTATACAGCTTGTGCTGCAGAAATTTTTATTGTCTATTTATGCATTTATGGCGTCATCAGTTCACATGTTACTTAGCTGGAGACAGCCTAACCCCAGCAAGCCAGCGCATTCTTAGACAATAAGGTGGATTTGTGACTGTTTGAACACAGGAATACAGAACTGCCAGCACAGGCAAAACAAACCACCTCGTCTCAGAGCACAGATTACAGAAAGAAACCCGAAGTGTTTCAAACCGCAGCAGCACAGCCCCAGACCTCGGGGCTGCACAGCGGACACACGGTGCTGGAGGCCTGCGGGTCAGGCTGCGTGTTCCTGCAGCTGGCCGGTGCTAAGGGTGCTGGCATTTGTTTCACGGGAGGGAAAGGGGGAAACTGGTTTAAATATAACTCGGCAGCCTCCAGCAGAAACTTTGGCTGAGCAGGAGGCTGTAAGATAAGCCTGTTGAAACAGCACTGCCCTCCCTGTTCTGTGACTGTGCCCGCCGCAAGACACACTGATTTAGAGCACTAAAACTGAACGGTGGGAAATATGCTAAGATGCATTAAATCAGCTTTGTTTATAGGCCTGTATTAAAAGCAAACCCATGTTCTAGATTCAGCTTAACAGCTGCCAATGCTCCGAGGTGTTACAAGTACGAGACTATTTAAAGACAATGACTGGCGCCATCTATTTCACTTCGATGGAGCCAGGAAAAGCTCCGCTATTCACCGCCGGCTGAGGCTTTAAACTGATGTCAGCTCTGAGGATGTTTTGTCACAAAAGGTATAGGAACGGCAACAAGTGCAGAAGTGACTTTTAGTGGCAATGAATGCTTTCAGATGAGGGAGCACAAGAAGGACGTGGAGCTGATGGAGCAGGTCCAGAGGAGGCCACGAGGATGCTCAGAGGCCGGAGCACCTATGCTTCGGAGTCAGGCTGAGAGCTGGGGGTGTTCAGCCTGGAGAAGAGAAGGCTCTGGAGAGACCTCACTGCGGCCTAAAGAGGGCTCCAGGGAAGCCGGGGAGGGACTCTTTGTAAGGGAGCATAGTGACAGGACAAGAGGCAACAGATTTAAACTAAAAGAGGACAGATTTAGGTTAAATATTAGGAAGAAATGCCTCACCATGAGGGTGGTGAGGCCCTGGCCCAGGCTGCCCACAGCAGCTGTGGGTGCCCCTTCCCTGGAGCTGCTCAAAGCCAGGCTGGGTGGGCAGTGGGCAGCCTTGTCAGGTAGAAGTTGTCCCTGCCCATGACATTGGATCTCCACAGTAGCCACACAAATTACATGAGAAATGTACAAAAAGGCTCTTTGGGAAGGCAGATCGCAGGGTAAGGGCGAGTTTGCTGCCCTGGCTGTAGCCACAGCCATGCCACGTGTTTCCTCCCCCCTGGCAGCACATGCCCTGCTGCAGCCCAGCCTTGGGATTTCGTGCTCTTGGGCCCTTCCACAGCAAACAGGGCTGGCACGCAGGGCCCCAGGACAGGGACACGGGGCTACAAGAGGAATTGATGAGATGCAAATGGCACAGCAGGGAAATGCAAAGCAGGGACAGGCTGTGGGAGCCCCATGGGACGCCTGACAGACCTGGCATTCCTCCGTAGCACTGGATGCTCCTTATCACCACCATTCATTGGTATCATTCCCATTTTGCAGAAAGCAAGTAGGAACAAAGAAATTCCAGCTGTCAACCCTCAGTTGCTTTTACCTCTTTTTTTTTTCACCCTTCAGGGCAAGATCCTGTAACTACACAAGAATCCCAGGTTCCCTCAGAAAAGACAAGCATTTCCACACCCTGCTGTGCAGGAACAGCTTTGAGAACCTGAACTCCAAAGGCTTAAAACAAAAAACAGAGCACACTCACAACCATATACACCAAGAGGCAAACACAACATGTCCCACGACATTCAAACAGATTTCTCATCCCTTGGGACAATGATACTGAGTGGTAAAAAACAGATTTTTTTTTCCCTTTGCTTATTTAAATATGATTTTTAAAATGAAACATCCAGAGCCTCTGTGGGAGCCCCCCAGTACCAGCCCTGGCACCAGGCATCCAGCACCACGGCCTGGTCCTAGGGTGGATTCATCTCAAAGTGACTCAGGCAAACCCATGCAGGAAGTCAAAAAGCGGAGGCGTACAATGAAACCCAGGCTGAGGAAGCTTAAGGCTTACATTTGGACTGACTTTTTTTTTTTTTTTTTTTTTTCCCGTATCAGCAATTGCTGTGTATTCTTAAAGGACTTATAACCGAGAGCTGAAAAGTTTGGGTGGAAGCAGATGAGCAAAGCCTTGGCTGACCAATGAGTCTGAAGCTGAGCACAATCACGTTTAAGGATATACCAAGAGCAAAAATATAAAGCATTTTTTGAAGTGACTGTTTACTCCACTTTGATAAGTACGATTTGCTTCCTTCGAGAGCAACCCCTCAAAAAAA
>VXAV01006727.1:311-13172 GCA_013399715.1 Alectura lathami | reverse complement strand
GGCGGGAAAAGGGCGCGAGGGGGGGCTGAGGCGATGGGGCCGAGATGGGGGCGTCGGGGTGAGGGGGCCGAGATGGGGAAGGGGTGGGGGGGGCAAGATGGGTGTTAAGGTGGTTGCAGGTACTGAGGGCGAAAGAGGACAGTGGAGTGAGGGGACTGAGGTGATGGGGATAAGATTGGGCTGAGGTAGTGAGGACGATGTGGGGTTGAGGTGAGTGGGGACGAGCTTGGGGTGAGGTAGTGGGGACAGGAGTGGGGGCACTGAAGTGATGAGGACAATGTGGGGCTGAGGTGACAAGGACAAGATGGAGCTCAGGTGACGGGGACAGGATGGGCGCTGAGGCGATGGTGGGCAATGGAGGTGAAAGAGGCCTGTGGAGTGAAAGGGCTGAGGTGATGGGGACAAGATGAGGCTGAGGCCGTGAGGAGAATGTGGGGATGGGGTGGATGGGGACAAACTGGGCCTGAGGAGGGACAAAACTGAGGACAAAGGGATGTACTGATGTGATGGGGACAATGTAATGATGAGGTGACAGAGACAGGATGGGCACTGAAGTGGTTGTGGGCAATTGGGGTGAAAGAGGCTTGTGGAATGACAAGACTGTGGTGATGGGGACAAAATGGGGCTGAGGTAGCAAGGAGGTTGAGGTGAGTGGGGATGAATTTGGGGTGAGGTAGTGGGGACAATAATGGGGACAAGACAGGGCATTGAGGTGATGGGGACAAGATGGGGCTGAGGTGACAGGGCCAAGATGGGCACTGAGGCAGCTGAGGACACAGAGGAGAATGGTGGCAGAGGAGGTGAGACAAGGCAGTGAGGGGCTGACAGGACCGAGGACGCCAGGGCTGGGAAGGGGAACATGGGGATGAGGAGGGATGAGGGGGTGGGCGAAGGAGGTGACATGGGGAAGAGGGCCTCTGAGGTGCAACTGGGGTGACAGGTGATAGGGCAGTGGGTGTGGGAAGGCTCAGGCTGGAGGAGCAGGGCAGGAAGATGCCTGCAGGGAGAGGTGCTGGGGAAGGACCCCTCTCTGCCAGGTCAGGACAGCAGCAGCGACCTTCTGCCTGGGGGCAGGGCTGCGGGGGCTGGCGGGGAAGGTAAGCAGTGAGGAGGGGAGCTCCCATTCTCTCCCAAAGCACAGGTTGTCATCTGCCCTCCCACTGTACAGCACAAGGTACAGATGTGGTTTATATTGTAGCTGCGTCTGGAGACCCCACACAACTCAGAGATCCTGTGAGTTCCACATTCTGTATTTAATTAAAAAGTTATTTTTTCCTGTATTAAATATGAAAAAGTTCCTGTTAGCTCATGGGTAACTGGCAAAAAATCTCTGGAAGCAGACTTCTCGAATTAGCTGCTTTTCTGTTCCCTCACCCTTTCCACACAGCGACATTTGCATGTAAACAGGTTCTTTGTTTCCAAAGAGTTCATTTGCTTCTGCTGCTGATTTCTCCCTACCTGAACTAATAATTCTCCATGACATCAAAATCGTTCCCATGGCGACCGATTGTGAAGTCACAAACAACAAACAGAGGATTATGGATTGGAGTGGAGTCCAGGCAGCTGATGTGGACAGGGAGCAGGAATCCTGTTTTAATGCAAATTCTTTAGAAATAAAAGCGAATTGTTGTGCAGCATCACTACATGCAGTGGTGCAGCTTCCACTTCTCACCCCAGAACAGGCTGCGCTTCTTTTGTGGGTGGAATAACTACGTGTTTGTAGTCGGACTCAGGGGATGTGATGGATAAGGATACGACCAGTATAACCACACCGAGTTGTCTAATAACACATGTTTCTTCATGGAGTGTTACTCACAGGTTTTAAGGAACCAGCTAAGAAGGTGTCTACAAAACGCTGGGCTCTGACCTGCTGTAGCAGGAAGTCTTTCCTCTGGTGAGCATGGAGCCAGGGAGGGTACTGAGGAGCCATCTGCTGGCTGAGATGAACTGAGGAACAGCTCACGGTGCCTGCCCTGAGCAGGGGAATTTGCAGACAGCTCCGGTGTCTGATTGCACGTGATTGCAGGGCTTTGGGATACTGCACCGGGGAACACCGCATGCCACATCTGTGGCTGTCTGTGGTGGCAAGGTGTAACTGGTCATGTTACATAGTTGGTGGTGAGGGAAACAGAAATTGTAATCCCTGTATGCAGATAATTGCAAAACCAGCAGCAACCTCACTTCTACTGCTTCTCTCTGTTAACGGATGTCTCTACAGGTAGGGTAATAGGTGTTGTCAGCCAGTGTATTCTCCGTGCCCTCCTGGAAACAATTCAGTCTGGAAATCCAGCAGAATTCATCAGGTTGGGTTTCTTTGAAAATCCCTTTTCAGTGAAGCACAGGAGACTTGAAAGAATGCTCTGTAAAGAAGGGTATTTGTAGCCTTAGGCTTATATTTTTAAGTCCCAACATGAAGATTTTCCCTCTGCCACAGGGGCAGGTGTCCTGACTGCATGCAGACTGGAATCTGACCGTGGTGGTGAGCTTTATTCCTTCATCTTGGGGAGGAAAGAAACTGTTTGGTAGTGCACCTGACATCCTGCCCCTGCTGGGTGGGGATGGTCCTCTGGATTCCTATCAAAAAAAATCACTGTGTACAAATCTTTCCAGGTGGTTAAAGCAACTTCCTTGGAAATAAATATTGAGTGTCTGGGAGAACCTCAGCTCCTGCTGACCCATCTTGTTCCAGTCACTTTGCAAAGAAGAGCCAAATTCTCTTCTCTCACTGCATGCAGGCTGAGCTTTGTGGCTGTCACTA
The DNA here is from genome assembly GCA_013399715.1 of Alectura lathami. Lineage (NCBI taxonomy): Eukaryota > Metazoa > Chordata > Aves > Galliformes > Megapodiidae > Alectura > Alectura lathami. The sequence goes on along the minus strand of VXAV01006727.1, from coordinate 10,414 downwards.
AGGAATAGATGGTGAAGGGAACATTGACATTGCTACTGATGTGAAGCTTTTGATCATTGTCACCTTGCGTTGACAATAGGTGATAAGTTTAAATGGAATTGAAAGTGTAAGTGGTTACATTGCTCAAATCCTAACAAATCCTGTTTCTTTTTGCAACAAAAGGATTGTGATACTATGATGATGGTGGTGACACTGGTCATGGCTTTGTGCTAAAGGTTAGGTACAGTTCTGCTCCTAAACAAGAAATTATTAATGAAAATACACCTTTAAAAAGAAGCAGGAATGTGTCCTGAGTCTTACTGAAGTTGACTGGAGCAGGAGCACATGTCAGCCTGATTGCTCCACAGCTGGCCTGCTCCACACATTGTTCACCTGGTCCTTTATCCCAGGCACTTCTCTCCAGGTGAAATAGCCCAGGAGTCCAGCGCAGGCCTGAGGTGGCCACGGGTCTTATTTTAATCCCAGGACCTCCTCAGAGGAGAGGGAGGCACTGCGCTCCCCCCTTCCTATCCTGTTTATTTAAATTCCATCAGTAAGCCCTGCAGAATGAAAACTGCTGCCTGCTCAGTCTTTGAACAGTTTTTGAAAGCAGGTGCTGCCAAGGAAAGCAGCGTTTTTTATAAAGCTTTACAGAAAAACTTTTGAGTTTTTTCTTCTTTTTCTCAGAGGAAAACGGCAGAACTACCACATGCACTTTTCAATGGCTTAGAAAAATCCCCATCAGACATTTTAACAGGAACAAGAAGGATCATCATATTGACATGGAATAAAAGGTTTTATGATGATTTTTTCTGTAACGTTTTCTGAAAAGTATGTCATAGCCTAAGCCAAGGAAGTGTGTGGAATTTGTACCCATGGAGACTCCAACAACACAGCCAGCTCCAAACCCACAGGATTATTGGTTTTCTTACCTAACATATCAGGAAGAGGGTTACTGGCAAAGGGAGAGAGAGTGAGTGAGGTAGTAGAAGTCAGAGAGGCTGCCTGTTGCAGGAACGACAAAGGCTTGCTGGTTTGCACTTGATCTGTCCACAGGTTTGGGATGAGCTTTGAGTAGGCTGCCAGGAGAGTTATACTGGAAAACTTCACAGAGCAGTGCTGTGTGTGTGAGCCTCAAAGCTGCATTGGATACAATTTTCAGAATTTACAGAGAAAAATGAGTCACTTTTTTAGTGGATTGCAGTCCTTAAGCCAAGGTTAAAAACAAAATTTAACATGACGATGTCATTAAACAGTAAAATGGAAAATAGAAAGGGAATAGTTTGTAAGAAGTCCTCTAGTACACATAAACATCACCAAACAGCAGGACCCACTTTGCCTGTATTTCACCTGGCAGTTTTTAATCTCACCTGCTCTTAAGGCCCCCTAATGATGATGTGCCCCACCTCTCCTTAGCCAGGGTATTCCAGTTTCTCCTTACAGCTGGGCAGTCTCCCACTTCCAGCCTAAATCTCCCTTGTTGCAGTTTAAGTTCCTCATGGTTCTTCTGTTCACACGGGAAATGTGAACCAGATTTACACCTTGCTCTTTATAGCACCTTCCAACGCGTTTGAAGATTGCTCTCTTTTCTCTCCCAAATCTCTTGTTTTCTCCATTAAGCAACCCCCTGTTTTTTTGGTAGAGAAAAATCCAGTTCTGTCCTACAAAGTGCTATGTAAGTAGTTGTTTTTCCTCCTGCAGTGATGTGGTCACTTATTCCTGCTTAAGCAGGGTACTTTGCATTTGGTCATATCAAGTTGCACCATGTTTATTTTGGATCATTGCTCAAATTTATTAATAGCTTAATTAAAGCCTTAAAAAGTGCCTGCAAAGTGTTGTTGCAGGCCTGTTATTTAGCTTTTAGGGCAAGATTCTCCTCTGCTTTGCATGCTGTGTGGCATCTGCACCTCTGCAAAACTAAGACAAAACATTTTGAAATGTGCTTTCTGAAGTGTCAATCATTCTACGAAATCCCAAGCAGAGCTTCTCCGTCTTGTCTTACCCTGCCAGCAGCATACTGAAATGCTTAACAATGTCCAGTGTATAACCTTTGTTAAGCACCTTAAACCCTGGAAGTTAGCCAGCTCCCTCCTGGGAACCTGGGTGGCAATCACAGGGTTGTTATTTCTAATTAGGACCTGTCTGCCCTTTGTTGTGTCGAGCTGGTCACTGGAATTAATTTTTCCTTGTTGCATAAGCCAGATCTCACCACTTTCCTTTCAACCTGGATAGCACCTAGGTGGATCTGGTGGAAGCAGTCTTGTTTTAAGAAAGCTGTTGGTGAAGAAAGAGAAGAAACCTGACCTGTTTGTGAGGTATCAGGTTTGCTGCAGCTGCAGTAGCTCCTACCCACAGGAGGGCAGCTGGAACGCAGCTAAATCCACTTTCATTATCCCTGCTCAAAGGAGCTGTTTGAATTGACTTGCCTAAAAGGAAATTTTGACAAAAAATAGTCTTTTTAGGAAAGCAAATGCCCTGCAAAGGTAATGTAATCCTTCTAAATGTCAAGCTTATCTGTGAGAAATATAGTTTTGATGGCTGATAATGAAACTTTAAATGAAATTATTCCTTTGTTTTACTGATGAAGGGAAACTTTCTCAGAAGAATAAGAAAAATTATATTAAAAAAAAATGTTCATCCAGTTCTAATGTGGAGAATCCTTACTGTTATTCAGGTGCCAACTCATACAGCACTTTACTGTCTGAAAGCTTTCTGTGTCAGGTTCATCTCTGTCAATGTCAGATTTTGCTGCTGAGTGATCTCTGTGCATCAGATACAAAATATAAGGAGATTGGACTGGTGCCTCCCTCTGTCCATTCTACCAAAGCATAAATCATCATCCAATGCAAGCTAAGAAGATTGCCTAAACTAATAGATATTTTTTTCTTGTAATATATCACTGATAAAATTTGACAACGAATTGATTGTGACACAGCTGGGATAAGTTCTACTTCTGCAGGCCGGTGGCTGCTCAGGAGGAGCACTTGAGAACAGAGTGGATCTCCACACCAGCTCCTCTCGGGGAAACCCCTTCAGGTGACTGACAGCAAACTGAAACCAGGGCTGTTCACGCAGGGAGCTACCACGTGTGGAGCACTGCAGCACGCTGATCCTGCTGGGTGAGTGCCTGCTCCAATTGTAGCCCTGGGAATGTTGTCTTCTGCATCACACATTTCTGAATTTGCTGCTGGTCAGATAACAACTCTCCTCAGTGCATTGGGTTGGACTCAAATGGGTTGGGAGTCGTTGTTCCAAGGCCATAGTGGAATTTCCCAATGGCACCACAGTGCACATCCTCTTCTGCCAACACTCTCAGCCTACACACTTCTCCAACAGTAAAGTGACTCAGGGCTGCAATTATTCTGCTGTTACAGGCACTGTCCTGTAATGCAAGCACACCAGAGCACTGCTGCTTTCCTTTCAGCCTGATCTAAACTGAGAGAGAACAAGTGAGCCCTGAAGAAGAGAGAAAGAAAGGGCATTCAGCCCTTTTTGCATCTCCTTTGGGTGGCAGCAAGTTTCACAACAGTCTGCAGCAAAAGGCACAGTGCAGTGGGGTAAGGCACAGTTTTTTAGCGTGGTTGGAAACCCAAATGCTCTCTGACACCAGAAATTTCCTTTCAGCAGATTTAAAGGACAAAGCATTTATCTGGAGTTTTATCTGCTTTGTTTGGCCACAGCTGTCTGGAAATTGTGGGAAAAAAAAAAACACTTGGTACTGCTATTCATAAAGCAGATGTGGGTGTGTGTGCCACGCCCAGCAGGGAGCTAGGAGATGATGCATCTGCAGCTTGGATGTAGCCCAAGGCTGTCCTGTTGATGTAACTGAATCAACAGAGCTTGTGTCAACACAGCTCTTGCATGGGGGCAACGCTTACCAAATTAAACTCTCAGTGACTAAACTGTCCTGGCATAAGATTCCAGCGAAACAGTGGAATTCTCTTCTCTAAAAATGCACACATTCCTTTCTATTGCACTGAGTTTTAGCGACTCTCCCTCTGTTTCCCACATAACAGGTTGGGAGAGAGACACTAGGGAGGGGATGGCAGGCTGGGCTGGTGGGGTGATGTGGCAGGAAGGAAACAGCAAAATCAACAAAACAGCGCTTCATTGGTGTCACCTCCAGGAAGGAAGGAAGAGCTTACAAGGCACTTAGAGAAATCCCCCAAACCCCTTCTAGGAAAGTCAGCATGCTGAGGTGCCTCTCTGAAGTGTCTGGACACTAATGCAGGAAACAGGGGAAACAAACGTGGAGAGTTAGGGATGAGTGTGCAGTTCTAGGGACATAGTCCTGCTGGGATCACAGAGATGTGGTGGGATGGCTCCTGGGCTGGAGTGCTTCAGTGGAGGGAGACAGGTCAGGAAGCAGGGCTTAAGAAATCCAGGTGGTTCCTGGAGTGTGTTGACAACAACTTCCTCACCCAGGTCACACAGGAGCCAACAAGGAGAGGTGCTTTGTTAGAGGATGAGGTCAATGAGGATCTAGTTTATACTTCTGTGTTTAGTCAGTGTAGCAAAGTTCACTCGGACTGAAGGAAAAGAAACCCCCAAAACAAAACTGAAAAATCCCTACCACTAAGCTGTTAGTAACACTTCTAAAAATGCCTTGTGTGAATGCAGCTATGCTGGCCAAAAAAAAAAAAAAAAAAGCTGATTTGGTTTTTAATTTTTTTTTTTTTTTTTTTGTCTAGCTTAATTTAGTAACAGACAACTTCAACCCTAACAGGTCCATTTCTCTCCTGACAGAGCAGCATGTGTGACATGCAAAGTCAATCATTACCACAGATCAGTTATCTGTGTGCTTTATGCCAAGGCTACACAGCTTCCAGATATGTTAGACTGGTGGAAATATCACACTGCCCTCAGTTTTGGGGATGAATGTTATCAGCAGTGCAGTTGAGAAATGACCACCAAAATTAGCACCAGGCAAAAGCAGGAGCAAATTCAGGCAAGCTATTTGTGTTGCTTAAGCTATTCTAGTTACTTTTGCCTGAAATGACTTAGCAAACATTTGTGCATCAGCAATCAATAGCTCTGATGCTCACCAGCTGTGGGGGAGCAGCCTGGGCTGAGCTCTCCACCCTTTATCCTATTGGGTCTCAACAAGGTGTGATCTGCTGTTGCAGATGGCTGGCTGCTTTCATGTGTACAGGAAGGGCTGTTCTGTGTTGGTAGCCTGCTGGAAGGATAGCAACACACAGCTTTGGTTATGCTTAAGTGAGGTGTAGCTGAGTCTTTAAGGCTTTGATAGACAAGCTGTAGTGAACTTTGTGGCATTTGTTCTCATCTTTCTATTCCAGCTCACCGCCAAAAGCTGTCATCTGTGCAGCAGTGCCAGGAGAAAGGTATGTGTGCGTTTTGCTTTGGCCACCTCCGTGCAAAGCTTGGCTTTGTGGCCCAGGCTGGCAGCAAACTGAGCCCGAACTGTGGTGCTGTGAATTGCAGCAGTTAAGGTAAATGGGGGCAATGAGAGGTGGTAACTGTTCAGCTGCTATGGAATGATTTCCTTGAACCATCGGATTAGGCCATTGAGAAGTTTTCTTCAACAACAACAACAACAAAAACTTAGGGCATTGTGTTGCTGTAGCTTTGCAGGCAGAGCTAGCTATCCTAGCATTAGGACAAAGGCTGAAGCCTGTTCTCACTGGATGTAGAGTAACTTGTAGGGTTTGAATTAATCTGAAGACCAGATCATGGCAGGACAGCTGCCTGCCATCTGCCTGTCCTGTGAATGTTTTCAGGTCACTCCTTCCCTCCTGAACTGTGACAAAAAGTTGAGGTTTGGAACTTTAATATTTAACAGAAACGTTCAGCTTGTTTGTGTGGGTAAGCTCAATATGCTTGTGACTAAGCATTTTAAAGTTCTGTATTTTTTTACTAGAATGATAAAGACTGAATTATTGGGGCATAGATCTTGCATTGCACTCCAAGTATAGGCAACTCACTATCAGCAATTTTTCTTGTCTATATTGCCTTAAAGTGCACAGGATGACACCTAGACTCTGCTGCAATCAAGTGAGAGAGCATGTTTCTGTGTCTTACTAACTACACGTTCATCCCCCCCTTTTTTGGTTACAACACAGCTTAAATGGTGAGGACAGGGCACAACAACCTTGTTCTGCTCTGGGCTAGGCATGCTTGGTAAACATTGTGACAGCATTGCAACCAGGTCCCTTGGCTGGGTAATCAGGGAGCAAGCCTGCTGTTCTTATCCTACAGCAGTGAGAAAGATGTAATTTTTTACTGAAGTTTCTGAGATGCAGTTTCCCCAAGCCACTGGAAACAACTCTTTTGCATGCAACTTCTGTATATAATTTTGGATCCAATTATTTTTTAGACTTGGAATCACCTGTGGGTATAAATACCATCCTAGTGTGCTTCTAGCTCTAGCGTTCAAGGCATATAGTCAATCTCTGAAGAGCAGTGATAGCTAGCATCAAACTAAATGACCACACAGACGAGAAATTCTAATCCTCCTCTGTCTTTCATGCTTCATGAATGTGTATGCAGTGAATTGTGTTCTACACAGCTATGTATGTTGTGTAAAACAGTGGACAGTTTCATAATCCACTGTGTGCAGGTTTTAAGGAGTACTGAAAAATAAATAGGTGTCTGTGCCTGTGACAGACAGGGCAGATGTACTCCTTGCTACACTTTTATTTGTGAGAGCCAACCTGTGGGATGGTCACATTATAGCAGACAGGCGTTAGGCTTCGGCTAAAGGTCAGCGCATCAGCTGGTGTGTCCTGCTCCGTGGCTTTGTTAAAGCCAGGCTGGTTTGTGTCATCTGATATGAATCTCCGCCTTAATCTGGGATTTCAGTGAGCTGTTTTTCTTTTATTCTCCAGAGATGCCTACACCTATTTGCTGTAGGCCCTTTCACAGGACCAGAAAGATGTTACAAGTCCTCGGTGGGAAGGATAACATGAGCTGCTGATGCTGAGAAATGCCTGTGCTACAAGCACGTTCCTCTGCCCACCATCCTTCCTTGTGGCCACTTAGCACTGCCCTGTCTCCTCAGCTGGTGGTTCTCCTCGGCTGCCCTTTGCATGGACTCTGATGGAACTCAGCATTGCCCGCCCCCTGTGGTCTTTGAAGCCATTGACCTGAGGCGCAGCTGTGCTTTGGGTTAGGTCACTCGCTTCCAGTAACTCTGGAGCTGGAAATCTGTGAACTTCTTTGGAGGACTGCTAGGCCCGAGCAGTTCACAGACCCAGCGCTGGGGTGAACTGGAAGGGTGATGGGAGTGCTCAGTTGTGTGAGCTGTCCTGGGTCACATTATCGGGCAGATATGACTTGCTCCACATGGGGGATGAGTTAACCAAACAAGGAGCTTATTGCCACTTTCTCTGTGTGCCTGCAGAGAGGAAAGAATTTGCAAATGGAATTTATTCTGTTTTTCCACAAAGCTGAATGCCTTTCTGTAAGTCTTGTTTGTAGCTGGTGTCAGGTGATCTGGCAGACACCGGCATGAACCAAGGGCCCAGCCTGCGCTTATTCTGGATCTTACCAAGGCTCCTATCCTGCATCTCTCATCTTGTGAGAGATGCCTCTGTCCTTGATGGCATTGCACTCCACCTTAGCTAAGCCCGTATTATCAGAACTTGAGGCTGCTTAACTTGCAGCCATCTCCCACAATCTTCTTGTGTCACTTTTAAGAGCAACACAGTAATGGAAAGGCTTCTTCAAAGGGGAAAGGTGTGTGTGGTGGTGGTTTTTTTTTGTTTGTTTGTTTGGTTTTGGTTGGTTGTTTGGTTTGTGTTTTTAACTTTTTTTTTTTTTTTTTTTAAAGCATTTCTTGAGTACTCTGGATTTGCCTGGTGTTGTCTTGAATCTTGTTCCACAGTCAGACTCTGTAGCCAAGAACTCCTCCTGTTCCCCCCAGCCCCCATGAGCTCTCGTGCTTTGGGATCCCCTTTCAGTCAGGACAGCAGATGTGATGGTTCCTCAGATCTGTGTCAAACTAAAATTAGAACTCCATACTGGGATTTGACATCTTCATTAATTTGGAAAATCTATATTAATGCTCTAATGTGGACCGATCAGTTAGACAACTGGCTTCAGTTGCTGGGACTGCTTTACAGATCCAAGCAGCAAGGCACTGTGCTAGCTTCTCTGGGCTTTTACTGTAAAACACAGTTTTTTACAACATTTGGGTGTTGATCTTGGCAGGAAGTGTGCCACAGCACATGGCTTCTTCTGCAGAGCTGTGCTGGCTGACATCAGACGAGAAACTGGCTTTCACTCCCTTTTGAAGTCCCAGAGACTGAAAATGTCTAGGCAGGCACTAGATACAGGTGCAGGACTAAGACATTCACTTCAAGCTGCCCCAGCACGCCAGTGTATTTAATCCACGCTGGCTGTAATTTTCATGGCATGAGAATTCAGTGAGGTCAGGCTCAGGGTGGTGATCTGAACAACTAACTGCTGCTTGCAAGGAGCTCTCAGTGCCTCCTGGCCCAGGCAGCCAAAGCAGAGGCTCCCCCCAGGCGAGCAGCTCTGTGCAGCGTTAACACTTCCTGGAGTTGCTCGGGCCAACCTGCTTGCATTGCCTCGGAAAGAGAGAGCCCTGCGACCCCACTTGAGTTAATTGCTTGCGAAGGTGATACCTGGCAAAGGGTGCAGTCATGGCGGTGCTTTTGCCACGCCAGGAGTTCCAGCTTGGCTACTCCATCTCTGTTTGCAAAGGGCTAGGCCTGTCAGTGGTAACAGTTCTTGTAGCTCTGCCAGTTGTTACCGGGAGGTAGAAGCTGCTCTCCTGCAGGCAGCCAGAGCGTTTCTGGGTCACACACTTTGCTTCTATCTGGTGCTTTGCCAGTAACATGGTCCCCTTTGCTCCCAGGACTGAGTTTTGCAGGTAGTTGACATTTGCCTTTGTAGTGTTGCAACCTCAGTCTGAGAGACAAGCACAGAAAAAGCAACTTGCCCAAGGCCATCTGTTGGCTCAGGGCATTATCCAAAATAGAGCTGGTTGCTCCTGCCTCATCGGTTAACCTTTGGGCTGTGCCACTGAATCTGTTTTTGGTTCTCCAAGAATTATCTGCTTCTTGTCAGCACTGTGGGTACTGGCTAATAATTAAAGCGTGACTGGAGGAAAAGGGTTAGTGGTCTGCTAAGTCTGCAGATGTCCCCAGCCCTCTGGACGTTGTTTGTGCCCTTGCTCTCCGGACTACATGCACCACCTGGATCAAAATGCAGCCACACAAGGGCTTTGCATGGGCTGCACGCAGGAGCAGATGAGGGTAGCTGGGGCAGGGAGGGAAGGTCCGTGCTGCAAGAGATGGCAAACAGAGCTCCTGGGTGCGCAGACCCGCGGACCTTGCAGTGTGAGGCTCCTGGGGCTGGTCTGGCAGCCCCCAGCTCTGCGCTGGGGCTGTTTTGCAGCTGTGATGTTCTCAGCACCGTCCTCTCCTCTGCACCTGCTGCTGCTCCAGCTGTGTTCCCAAACTGCTGGCAGGAGCCTGAAGCAGGGGGAGCGGGGAATGTCTCTGGAAGGCAGAGGCGCTGGGGAGGGGAAGAAGCAGGAAAAAAACAAGGTTTAGGAATCCTTGGGCCGAGCTAGCAGGATAGCGACAATGACTCATTTGGAGGATGCAGCTGTTTGGCGAACAGGATAAACGCGATCTTGGCTGTCCTGCAGCTTCACCATCTACAAACAACTGAGAGCAGACAATGCGTCTGACCGTTACCTTTTACAAAAGTAAAACAAGTGGGACCCAGGGAGACAGAGGCTGATGGAGCCAGGCTGCTCGTCGCAGTGCTGTCACCAGCACGGTGAAACCGCGCCGTGCCCGCAGCCGCAGCGGGCCCGTTTCCTGTGAGCAGCGATCAGACCACTTCTTTCCCCTCCCCGCTTGCTGGGGGAAAGCCCTCGCAGCTGCCTATAGGAAATAGTCTGCAGCCGCCTGCCTCCAGCGTCTGCCCTTGCTCACCGCTTTCGGGGTGCGTGGTGCTGACTCACCCCTCTCCTGCATCCGGGAAGGGGCACATCTGCCCGGCCCCTTCTGCCCTCGGCGCGCAGCGGGTGGGGGTGTCGCTGCCGCCTGTCGCCACGCGTCCCCGGCCGGGTGCTGCTGCCGTGCCCGCGCCCCGTGGGGGTCAATGACCGCGGGTGACCTCTTCCG
>VXAV01006726.1:74983-92336 GCA_013399715.1 Alectura lathami | reverse complement strand
AAGAAAATAAGTGTCCTCAAAACCACAGCATGGAAACATCTTTCAGAACTTCTGAGCTAGATCAGCAAGACATCATCCTTCTAGATCTTCTAAACAAAAATACTTCTCCCACTGTAGATGTGTTCTGCTGAAAAAGTCATCATGACTGGGGTTAAGGAATGGAGATTCGACGTTATATTCTCTCAAACAGGAAGGACTTTAAAGAAAACGTCTCTAAGCCCTTCTTGATTCTTAGCATAATGACAGTGGAGTAAACTACCCTTTAAAAAGGTGCAACTTAAAGTTCTTAACAATTCAGGAATCTTACTTATTCGCCCCCTCCCCCACCCCTTCCACCTTCTTAACTCCCAGTCTTATCTCTTTCTTAGGATTCTGTTAAAAATCTCTTGTGGGATGGATGAAACAGGAGATGATGGTTTCAGACAATGATAAGTGTGCTATCATCTCCCTAAAACCCCTGGACAAAGAAGATGACTTTAAGATGACTTACTGAAATAGCTACTTATTGAGATATCTGTGTACTTAAGTGACCATATGAACAAGCCATAAGATTTTAGGAAAAGTAGGAATAATATAAACACAATCCACTGTCAGTAAGCATGAAGAATGTAAATTACAATTTTGCATTCATCTGGAATGGTTTGCTTTTAGTAGGTCTATTTATTTATTTTTATATTTTTTCAACTTTTGCTTTTAAAATTCTGGTTACATAACACCCCATCCAATAATACAGACACTGAATTTTACATTTGATTTGTCAAGTTCTGCTCCTTATGTAGATGAAAGCATTGAGATAGGAGGGTATAATTAACGGATCCAAATGGTTCATGCACAAGCATAGCAACGCACTGTAAGTGCTCTAAAAAAAAAAAAAAAAATCTACAGTTGAATTTTATTCTTGGCCTCAATTTAGCATAAAGTTTCTGGTCAGCCAATAAAACTGTTTCATTGGTACAGACTGCACATTCTGGAACTGTGGTTTCACTTGGTGTCAGTGTGTATTTCCCTCTCTTGTAACACATTTATACTATAGAAACTGGAGAATTATTTCTAATTTGAGAGTTTTAAAAGAAACAATTACCTTTGCTATGCTTCTGACTCTTAGCTCATATAAGATTATAACAAAATCTTCACTTTTGACACACCCTGAGGAAATTGAATTCCTTCCCCTTCCCAATGCATACTTACCATTTTTATCAGTAAGATTCACAATAGATCCCTCCACCCTTCCCAGATTCAGGACATTATCAAATTCTATTTTCTTTATAACCTAGAGAAATGTTCATCTCTAAATTGAGTTGACTAAGTATTTGCATATTTAACAGATTTAAATTGCTTATGAAAGGTTTCAGATATTAGTGTCAACATTATGTATGGCACTAAAAACAAAAAGCATCTTTATCTAGGGCAATTTATAAAGTGAGTGATTTCAAATGATTTTCTACAGACTCTGCTCAGCTGGCTTTCCCACATTTTAAAACAAATGAATGCTCATGTCTAGACAAAAATAGAGAACAAATAAAGAAACACAAGTATACCCATAAGGTAATGTGAATTTCTACCGGTTTGAATCAAGTATGGTTAGTAGTCTTTTGCAAGCAAAAAGCAGCAAAATCAAAATACTCAGCTGACTATAAATGTCTGTTATTTAAAAGATAAATATTAAAAAAATAAAATTAAGTTCAGTATTTCCCCCTCTACTCTGCCCTTGTTCCCCCTCTACTCTGCCCTTGGAAGGCCTCACCTGGAGTGCTGTGTCCAGGCCTGGGGCCCCCAGTACAGAAGGGATGTGGAGCTGTTGGAGTGGGTCCAGAGGAGGGCCACCAAAATGATCAGAGGGCTGGAGCACCTCTCCTATGAGGAAAGGTTGAGGGAGTTGGGATTGTTCAGCTTGGAAAAGAGAAGGCTCTGGGGAGACCTCATTGTGGCCTTCCAGTACTTGAAAGGAGCTTACAGGCAGGAGGGGGACCGACTTTTTGCATGGGTGGATAATGGTAGGACAAGGGGGAATGGGCTAAAACTGCAAGAGGGGAGGTTTAGGTTGGACATGAGGAAGAAATTCTTCCCTGAGAGAGTGGTGAGGCGCTGGCACAGGCTGCCCAGAGAAGCTGTGGCTGCCCCATCCCTGGCTGTGTTCAAGGCCAGGCTGGATGGGTTCCTGGGCAGTTTGATCTAGCGAGCTAGTGGCTGGCAGCCCTGTCCACGGCAGGGGGGTTGGAACTAGATGATCTCTGAGGTCCCTTCCAACCCAAGCCATTCTATGATTCTATGATTTGCTGTTCTTGCAGCTCATCTACGCACACATTCAAGGTTGTATCCCTCAAGATGGACACACAGTACAGTATGTGGGCATACGCAAAAATATTTTTGCACCCATACTCTTTAGTTTGTAAGCCCATGCTAACACTGATTTTGAAAAGTAAATAAAAATTTGTCGCATCTTCCTGGAAAATTGAGTTTAATGGCAGCAGTAATTTGTTAATTTATGGCTAAAGCACTTCAAAATATCTTAACAATAAAGACTAGACCTAGTGTTCCAGTCAAAAGAATTCTTCCACTGATTACATGAAAGCGAGTTCTCCCTGAACTTACTAAAACCCCTCAAGAAAGAACTCATGAATTGATTAGTTCTAATAATCTGTCTGTAAATCCTAAAACAATCAAAACTAAACCAGATATTGCCACTGAGTGTCAGTTTGATAGAAACAACAATTGTAGTCATAGCAAGAGGTAGCAGAACAATTTGGTCGTTTATGCAGAAAATCAAAATCCTTAGTCACATCTCAGGTAAAACACCAACCCTCCCTAGTTTCCCTAGTTTGACCCCTGCCCCTCTCCCCTCACCCCATTTCAGCTGAAGGTGTCTCTGCTGTTTGAATGGACATGAATAAGCTACAGACTAGTGCCAATTGCATGCAAGAGGTGAGCCTGTTTCGCACAGAAAACTCGAGGAAGAATTTTAGAGGGCAATAGTTCTTTTCCTGCTGTGTGTTGTACAGGAATGTAGCTTCCTCTCAAGTCCTTACAAGCAGCTAACATTGTTGCCATAAGGCCATGCATTTTGTCACACACCTGTTTGCTGCACTTCCAGATGAGTTGACAATCCAACTAATTCCTTCCAAGCTACTTAAAATAGAATTAGTTAACTTTTAAAAAATACATCAGTAGTTTAATGTCTTAAAGCACTGTTAGAACTGAGTTTGTAAAACAAGAGCAGTTAGAAGCTATATAAAAAAAAAATACAGGCCACCTTAGTGTAGCAGTTCTTTTCACATTCAGTGCTCAAACACCATATAAAAACACTGTATAGTTTGAATGAGTGTTCATTGAACTTCTTAGTTTGTAATAATTTTAATAAACCTATTTTTTCTTAAGCAGGCACCAGAGCAACAAGTTTGTTACGGCATTTGTAACTAATTTAAAACAGCACACTCGCACAGAAAGTGAATGCAATTTAGAGATACACAGTTAATTGTTCCTACACACACAATGCCCCAGCGTTAGTTTGCATGGTGCACTGAATTCCATCTCATTCTGATAATGCACATGAGAAGCTGGACAATACTACAATAGTAGCATGTTGTGCTTAAGCTAAACAAGACAGCCATTGTTTCCATTGAGCTCTAAAGAACCCCAGTGACATTTGTAAAGAGATGGGGGAAAGAGTACACATTAGCATAAAAATTCTGAGTCAACTGGAAAAAAAACAGCCTTATGGAAAACTGTGGAACTGAGGTATAAATACAGAAATGATTATCCAGAGCAGCTACACAGTACAATACACTGAACATCCTCCTCCAAAATACTGGGCAAAGAGGTTGACTCAAGTGAAGCTCTATACAAGGAACTGAATTTAAGGTTGGGGTTTTTTGGTTGTTTCTATGCAGGGATTTAGTTTTGCTTTTTAGAAAAAGAAAAAAAGGAGTACAGTGTGCTCTCTAAGTTACATCCCTATTCCCATTGTATTGCAATATCATTCAGATTCCAGTAAGAAACAAGTTCTCACTTCTCTATTTGAAGCAGAGAAGTAAATTAAACATCTATCCCAAAAAGTCTACAAAACTGAACCTCAGCAATCAACACTTAGCTACCAACTAGATTCTCTGAAGTTAGAAGCCAAAGGGAAGGTTTGATGCGTCTCCAGTTCACCCTCACCAAATACATGAACACTTAGCAACCAGAACAGGCATGTAATAGGGGAAAAAAAAAAAAAAAAGAACAAAGTTTCTTCTCAGTTCTAGAACACCAAAGTTGTTCAACACCAAATAATTATAGACATGCCAATGGACTGAGTTAGCAGCAAAGCATACAGCTGTCATTTAATACACACTCTTCCTCAAAACAAAGCTACCAACTGCCAAACGTAATCTAATAATTAGCACGTGTAAAGCAAAAGGGCTAGAATATGACATCAGTTTATCTGTTCCCTAGAAAATAGTTTCTGAAGTAAACCAGCAGACCTTCAAAATTAAAAAAAAAAAAATCTTGCCAAGGAGAACAAAATAGAAAAAAAATTACAGGAGTATTCTATATTTTAGCATGAGCAAGAAGATATTTCTAAGAATTCTCAAAACAAAACAAAAAAAGCCTTAGGGAAAGATGAAAAGAATCAGTCAAAAAATCAAAATAATATTCTTTGTATTTAACTTTTAAACCTGTTAAAAGAAAAACACACATGTTAAGCTGACTATAAAGTAAATATCTGTGAATAGTGTTTTGGAGCCAACTGAAAAAAAAAAAAAAAAAATAAATGNNNGAAAAGAAAAAAAAAAAAAGCAATGCAGAAATAGACAGTCTATCTAATCTATCAGTCACCCAAACATAATTAGCTGTTATCACCGTTAACAAGAAAGAGACAAACAACAAAATGAAGTATGCCACATACAGAATCAGCTCAACTCCTCCTTTCTTCCAAGCAGATAGCTAGTATATACGCTTAACAAGAAGTTCATGGAATGGAAACACGTGTTCTTGTCCCTCTTAGAAATAACCACTTCAAAAAGTGCTTAAAGTTTTAGGTTATATTTGAGAAAACTTTGTTGCTACAGTGGACTTTGATCCTCAGCATTTGGTGGCATGTAGCCCTGCCCCTCCTTCCAGAGTAGTTACTTTCATTGGCCAAAAAGACACCAAAAAAATCTGAAGAGATGTTGAGAATTAAATCTTCCTTTTATTTCCCCCTTCTTTCCTTAAGTTTGAGTTTTGGCCATTCATACAATATCCTCCATTTGTAATAAGTTCAAACAACAACAACAACAAAAGCATACAAACCGGCAGCAGATGAAGTAAAGGATCAGGGGAATTTTGTACTACTCTTCCCCAACTCACCCTGGCTGACATGTGTGACAGATTACACAGTCCATTCAAAAGGACGAGTCTGAGGCAGCAAATCCAGTTACTAGGCTAAGTGACATGAGCGAGAGAGCAAGAGAAATGAAAAGCTGCAAGTCTAACAGGTAAAAACTAGGAAGTATTGTTCATAGCAAATTAAAGACATTTTAAAGGACTGACAGAGAAAGAGCACTTGTGAGAGTTCTATTTTTGAAAGTAGGTACTTTCTTACCGCCTCCTCTAGCTTTCCTATCCCCATTTCCTCTCCTCACCCCAATCTTCACAAACAGACAGGGCTCAGAGTGTGCCGGGTTAATAGGCAGACCAAGTCAGACTGCAAAGAGATTATTTTAAGTTGTCTGCATTTTTTAGATAGGGAGTGGGTGTGACAGGGTACCTAAGAGAAGACTAAATATAACAAGAGGCCAATCTGTATCATATTATCGATATCATAAGAGGAAAATTTCAGGCTAGAACTTACTGTAAACCACCACTTAGACATCCCACAGACAGAGTAAAAACATTACAGCATAGTCAGTTTCACAAGTTCCAAACTGCTGATAGTTCTTTCAAACAATCCATGCAACTCTTCTAACCTACCCCTTTACCATGCACAGTTCTGGTAACAACCAAAAACAAGCTCATTGGATACATTCCTGACCTATTCTTGAGTTGATCTTCAAATGTATTTGCATTAATTCTTCATCATTTCAAATATTTCACTAGATTTCTTTTTTTTTTTTTTTTTGCATGAGCTAGAAACAAAGGACTTCAATTAAAATTATTTATTGTAATCCTTCACTTTGTATCAAAGAAAAATATACAACGAATTTTAGTTAAATTAGAATATATAAAGGAAGAGATCAAGATACTGTACATCCTTTACTTTTTTTTCTTCCCCTCTTTTCCCAAGAACCTTTTTGATCCTTTGTATTTGGCTATGAGAATGTTTGATGTTTCTTCTCAGAGCTATTTAGTACACACTGGTGTTACATCAGCCTCTTACTCACAGAAGATACAAGCTGTATTTGTGGAAGGCTTAGAAAAGACTTTATGCTAGTTGCTCCCAATTTTCGAAAATAGTATCTTCTTTCCTTTCCCTTCTAAGACTTATCACTCTCCAGCACTTGACTTCTGATCTTATTTCCTTATACCCAACCTGTCAGCACCCCCTCTTTCTTCCCTATGCACTCTCCAAAACAGAGAGCACAAAACACAAATGAAAACGGGAGAGCTTATTACTAACTTGCATGTTGATCCAGCCTGACTAATTTTAAGTGATCCTAACCAAAATTATAATGGAGGCCTTAAAAAGTCAGCTAGTACTTCTTATCATTGTCTCCTTATTATTTAGAGTATCACAGAATCACAGAAGGGTTGAAGTTGAAAGGAACCTCTCCAGGGGATCTAGTCCAGCCTCTCCTGCCCAAGCAGAACCACCCAGAGCAGGTTGCCTAAGATCATGTAAGGCATCTCCCTCTCAGGGATGCAATCTATGCCACTTCTCAGTCACCTGCAAGGTAAAGAAATGCTTCCTAATGTTCAGGTGGAACCTCTTCTGCACCAGTTTGAGCCCACAGACTCTTGTCATGGCACTGAGCGCCACTGTAAACAGCACGGCTCCATTCTCTTCGCAATTTGCCTTCAGGTATTTACACGCATTGGTGAGATTCCCCCCCGAGCCTCCTCTCATCCAGTCTGAGCAGGCCAATTTCTCAACCTCTCTTCAAAGGAGCAGTGCCTCAGTCCCTTGATCACCTTGATGTGCCTGCGTTGGGCTCTTTCCTGTACGTCTGCATGTCTCTTGTACTGGGGAGCCCAGAACCGAACACAGTAATAGTAGTAGCATTGGTATTTGTACAGGTGAAAGAGTCCTACTACTTTCCAAACTTCAGTAAGCTAAACAGACAGATCCACCTTGAGTCTGGAAGCAATACAGCCACATTTCATGACACTGCACCCAATCTAATTCAACCTTCCCAGGACCACAAACATTGTGGAGAACAATGCACAGAAACCTGTCTGATATAGTTGAGCATCTTAAATTCCTTCACAATAAATGCACTTCATGCTTTCCATGAAAAAGGTACATCACACTTTACATATATTATTGGATCAAATTTACTGTTACACACATTCTTTGCATTAGTTTCTGAAAATATGGAATGCTTATGCATAAACTTGTTCTATCTACCACTCTACCATAACTATCAACATCACATACAAGCTGTCAGTAGTTTCAGTTTTCATGAATTTGCACAAGTACATAAGGCACATGTGCCTCCATGCAAACATGGACTGGGTGAAAAATATATGGTATAAATTTGATCAGGTTTTTCAAGTTTGTATTGAAATACTCCCCAAATGATTGTATATTGTTGAAAGTACACAATTCCATTAAAAAAAAAAAAAAGCAATTTTGATTGAGAAGTAAACATGCACACACACATTGTCAGGTAGGTGTTCAATCTCCAAACAAGTTATTTGTTTCTTCGCTGTGCTGTAAGGCACATATCTTTATGAGATGACAGTATGACTATTGAGCCAACATGAAGCATTTCTAAGCCTGAGCTGTATGCTAGAGCTATAAGCAATCCAGCTGGACTAGACCGAAGAGTCTGCAGAATTAGGAGCCATAGGAATGTGACCGGACCTTGTAACTCCTGTTACAGAGTGTATCAAGATGCCAATTTTGGGCATCTGTAGGCTCAAAACTTTCTACAAGCAACTTAATTAGCCCTTACAAAGACACTAGCGTAACATGCTTGAAGAGTGTCACACTGCTGGTCATATCAGCTCTTTTCCAGAGGAAGACCAAGCTAAGAACCATCAAATGACCAAAATTAAAAGAACAAAACAAAAAACAAACAAAGAAAAAAAAAACACAACTTTTCTTGGCTTATCCAGTACATTAAGGAATGCAATCGTCCTCTTGTATAACATCTGTGTAATAAGGGTTGTCTCAAACTGATCATATCGTATGTTTCAATATTAATGAGAGGCAACCTGCCAAGTTACAGATTCCAAAAAGGACTGAACTTGTCTTGTATGCTGAGCTATGTGAGCAGTTCCCTCCAGGCTATCTAGAAGCATCTTAACAAAAGCATAAGAAATTCAGTTTTTGAGATGTCAAGTGACAAAAAGACAGAAGCACAGCTGCCAGTTTATTTAAGAGGTGGGGTAATAATACAAATATACTAAAAACACATTTGTCAGGGGTTAAAAATGTTGCTTACCTTTGGTTAGAAAGATTTCCAAAGGAGCCTACTTGAGTCACTTTTTTGTCTGAATTCAGTAATATGGAGCTACCTGCAAGTGAAATGAGACAGGTTCAGCTTGGTTTGTATGTTTGTTAGGTGAACTTGCCCGCATATGGCATTAATATATATATATTCAAAAAAAAAAAAAAACCACAGTAACCTTAAAAGAACATCTGTGTAAAGTGAGAAACTAGTAACATATATGGAAATGGCTTTAAAATTCAGCATAGCGCAAGACATAACGCTTATGTGCTGCAACAGACAATTTAAAGCTGTTACTTGTGCGAGTTCCTGGCAATAAATTGGAAAAAAAACTTTTGCTGGGGATAAGTGGAGGGGAGGGTGTAATAAACAACTAGCTGCTAAACTATCAGCTTGTTTCATTACAGCTCTGCTTCAAAAGGTCATGATAGGGAGTGCACTGCTATTCCTAGATGAATATTTGGGAATATTCATGAATATCTGAGGCCCCCAACACAAGAAGGACATCGAGCTGTTGGAGCGGGTCCAGATGAGGGCCACGCAGATGATCAGAGGGCTGGAGCACCTCCCCAATGAAGGCAGGCTGAGAGAGTTGGGGTTGTTCAGCCTGGAGTAGAGAAGGCTCCGGGGCGACCTGATAGCGGCCTTCCAGTACCTGACAGGGGCCTACAGGAGAGCTGGGGAGGGACTCTTTAGAAGGGCATGTGGCGACAGAACAAAGGGTAACGGCCATAAACTGGAAGAGGGGAGATTTAGGCTAGATATTGGGAAGAAACTCTTTCCTGTGAGGGTGGTGAGACACTGGCACAGGTTGCCCAGAGAGGCTGTGGATGCCCCCTCCCTGGAAGTGTTGGAGGCCAGGCTGGATGGGGCTCTGAGCAACGTGGTCTAGTGGGAGGTGTCCCTGCCCATGGCAGGGGATTGGAACTAGGTGATCTTTGAGGCCCTTTCCAACCCAAACATTCTATGATTTTACGTAACAAGTACCCCAGAAATTTTTAATTACAGGTCTGAGAAAAATTCATGAAGTTTCACTAAATATTTTGAGGGCAGATAGTAGTCACATTTTTCCACAGAATTTAGAAAACATTCTGCTAGAATTTGTGGAATCAATTCCAGCCAACAAAGCATCTAATACTTCAAAAATAAAGTATATATACAATAAAATTCTTCCAGATAGATCTCTCTGATCAACATACAGAGATACAGTACGTAAAACTACCATGTACCAATAAGGTTATCTGGCTTTGTACGTTGTCTGCGTTAACACAGTTTCAAAAGGAGTTTATTTTATCCTGATCTCAGATAGTAAAATCTGGCTTGGAAATACACAATGTTACATTCATACTGAAAGAAAGGAAAACACACACAGCAGGAAGAGATGTTATTTCCTCCACTAAATCACCACCATAAGGATAAAAATAATTCTAGAAATTATTTTACAGAATAGTGTATACAATGAAAAAGAACACAAAGCCTAAACATTCTAAGTCAACTGCAAATCTAGGTATTACAGACATCAGTAAAACAAAGAAAAAAAACAAACCACCATCTCAAAGAATTTCGATTACCTACTCATGGATGTAGAAAATGGAATCCATTGATCCACAGAGCAAAGTGGACAATGAAGAATTACTTAATTCTTTCATGAGACACAAATGGGAAAACACTAGGCTCTGTCCACATATTAATATTTTTTAATCCAAAGTTCATATACAGAACATTGCATCAGGAAAAGAAATCAAGAATTGAAAAACAAAAATAGATTACTATATGTAAAAAGAATTCATGGTTTCACCAGCATTCTAAGAGTTTTCTTCATAACATCTTGCCCTACATCCATGAAGATCTACAACTGAAAAATTATTTAAAACTTGAAGTAACACAAGTTCCTTTAAACTCATGCAAGGCAACAAAGTGCAAATCAGAAATAAGGAGAAACTATGCTTATTTTCATTAATTTACTTGAAAGCTTATTTGTAGCATTAGACTCCTCTGTGTAAGGCAATTGTCATACATCTGGACATCTCCTGTTTTCTTGTTCCAGAGTAACACCCAGGACTGCTTTTTTTTTTTTTTTTCCTCCATGAAGTAACACATGGATCTGTTTTGCTGGTCTGTTAGTCCTCTCTGTTTTCCTAAATGCCCTCTGGAATTGAAAACCAGGGCCTTGCTTCTACAGAGAGCGTCACTGATGAAGACAACTTAGTCAATGACAAGGAAAAGAAGAGTTCTCTTAAGTAGATACCCAAAATGCGAGTATAAGAAGGCCCTCCTAAGAAGGCTGATCCCTATCAGGATTCTCGTTTGGCAAAGGGTCAGACATTCAAAAGCATTGCCTGCCGTAACCTCCACACCATTTTCAAAGATTAGCAATACACCAGTCTTGATCTCAAATTCTCACAACCACAATTATTTAGTACAAAAGAGAAGAATACAAAAAACAATCAGAAGAAAAAAAAAGGATGGAATTCAAAGCATATAATGCTGAACATTAATTCACCATAAATTCTTCCTCCCTTCGTGAACCTGATGTGAAAACATCCTCTCCCTGAATCTTTGGTATTAGTCGTGTCCCACGTTTTAGTATTTTCTCTTCCTATTTTGCTATCACAGGAAAAACAGAAAGAGATATGAGCATTAGTACCAGATACCTGACTTTTTCCAGGCAAGTTTTCTTTCACTACACAACATTTTGTCAATGGAGAAGAAACTGACTGTCCAGAAAGAATGGCCCAGATGAATATCATCCAAGCCAGAAAAGTCTAGTTCCAAGCAGGCTTCCTAGTGCTCTGAAGTGCTGTACAGATGGTCACCGCAGGGATAAGCTCCACAGCAAGTTCAGTCCGTCCAGAATAACAGCTTGCCATGCATTTACTGTAGAGTTGATCCATATAGTAAGCCCGATGCATCTTGGACACGCTTGACACATATTTCTACGGATATCTGAAGAAGAATATGGGAACTTTCAAGGGGAGGAGGAAGAGTGAATCTCTGAAAGCCCAGCAAATCTACCAGTAAAGTTTGACTCAGGCTCCCACACATATAATAAGAAGCTGGATTTATTACGTTTCCAAGATGTGTAAGAAATGGTTTCTTTATACGCAAAATACAAAAATAACGGGGTCCTCATTCAAGACAAGAATGTTGAATCATGTAGGATGTTATTGGCATTTGTTTCTTCAAAACTCCACCAATCTTCCCTAACATGGAACACTGCTGCTCAGGTGTTTTGTGTTTAAGTACACATTTGCAAGCAAAAAGTGGCGTTTAGCGTATATTAAGCAAGTAGATTTTTTTCTTCTTGTTTTCTTCACTTCCATGCTTACAATTGCCTTTTCTTGGCATTCAAGTATTAACTGCTTTTAATGTATGCATCAAAAGAAATGACAAAAATTGCTACAATAAATGCCCATTAACAAGGGTGACTGCAGTAGAGTTACAGGTAACATAGATATATTTAATGACAAGTAATACAGGATGCATATTTTTTCTCTCTTGCTTGTTTTTCTAGGCAAAGCTGTTATCTGTCCTCAGCTTTATATATACACACTTGAGGTTTCAATAAAGCTAGATTATGAGGTAATACTCAAGCAGAATTTAGAGTTAAAAACTTAAAATTCGCAATTCTTACCAGTGATAAAGGATTCAGCTGATGCTAGAAGATCCATTAAAACCAAAGGAGTAGTCAAATTAATTTCATGACATAGGTAAAGATAACCTGACTTACACCAGAATTATCATTAGTATATATCGCAAGTCAAGCAGAACTTTGAGAATATGTGCAGTCTACATGTACATTTCAATCCATGAGATTTCTTTAGCAAAGATGACTATATGTCAGAGACAGCTTGTTTATAAATAAAAATTCACTTTTCAGAAACTCTGAGATTTTATTTGGAAATGTAGCCTACATCAGTTCTTAAAATTATCACAGTAACATATAGGACTTGAGACCAAACCGAAGCGTTCCATGCCCTAACTCCCGCTTTGATTTCTGTGACTAATAGGGGTACCCAGCATTTCTCAGGGTCAAGATTGATGAGATTACATGTATTTTCCTGCTTATTCCCCTCTGAAAGAGAAACTCAATTTAACTCCATATAACTTCCAATATTCCCAACACAATAGGTTGATCTCTGTAAAGGCACTTTTCCTTCCTTGCATACAGAAAATATCCTGTAAACAGCCTATTTCCCACTCTTTAAGTGACTGCTTTTGTTTACAGGAAGGAAAGGCAACAGAAATCTTGCCATGGAACAGCAAGAGTTGAAAAGTTCTGTTTCATTTCTTTCTGTGCAGGTGTTTCATACATTAGATCTATTGTAGTTCTTCATTCCAGAAAAAAAAAAAATGCTGCTGCTTTTTGAAATAGATTAAGAAATAGAAAACAAAAGATTACAGAAGTATCAGCATGCCTCACTGTGAAGTAAAATAAAAATATACAATAAACAAGCCATAAGCAAGAACCACAATGTGCTTTCTTTTCTTAACTCTGGATAACAAGACAAAAAAGAGTCACCAAGATTGAGAAAGTGAGATGTAGTAAAAGCATGGACCCAAGAAAGCAATAAACAACTCTGATAAAGCATTCACTTGGTTTGTTTTGCATTCCAGCTCTCCAGAAACTCCACCCTTGTCTTTCCTTTTTCTATGTAGTTCCTGTTATAACACAATCAAACAAAATGTTGTTTTGTTTTCTAAACCCTGACAATGTACAACGTACTGGCTGTATAAGCAACCATCTTTGCTTTAAAACTTGTTAAGAAGCCTGATCTGAGATATCACAATTCCTGTACATGTTGACCTGTTAACAAGGTTTTCCCTCTGAATCCCAAAGTTCTTTCCTGATTTCGTGCTGCCCAGACAAACATGTACAAATCAAGGTTCCGGCCATCTCTGGCCATAAAACCACCCCCTTCATTTTATGAGTTTTACTAATACAAATGCTGGTTGCAGTTATTTAAAACTCAAATTGATATTCCCCATTTACAGATTTTCTTCCTGAACACTGTATCCTGAAACAAAAGCAAGTGTCAAGACACTTTGTACCTCAGCTTGTACACCTTTGTGAGTTTCAAAAACACTTATACCTATGGTAGTAAGAATTACATTCTTACTCTAAGACCTGTAATTCTCTATTGACCATCGAATGTGTGGAAAATGCAATTCTAAAAATAATCAAGTAGATGAGGGCAATAATAATGTAATAGTTGATCACTCCATTTCAGAAGAAAACTTGGGAGCCAGATGCATCTCGGCATTTGTTCCTCATATGTTTTTTAAATATACTTTGTGTTGTTTCAAACCTAATCAGAAAAACTATGTGAAGAGTTTAATTATGAACGGCTTGGTACAACCACAGCAGAGTTGAGTACCCACACCACACAATGACAGAGATAGAGGCTCTTAACCTCCTGCGCTGAGCAACACCTGAGTTCAGCAATAACAGATTTGCAGTGTTTTTGACACCCACTAAACACAGAAAATAAAAAAATATGAAAGTGTAAATGTCAAAAATATGAGTTGCCAGCCTGGAACTGAAGTTACTAAACAAGGCAGAAATCATTGACTGTATCCACAGTAAAGAAGATGACAAAAAGTCAGCAATAAGATGAGGTAGTATTGATAATTTCCCACTGAAGATAAAAGGAATGAAAGCAACTGACTAAAGGCAACTGATAAGAAGCAGCAAAGATGCAGATGCTATTTTGCCATAAAACAAACAAACAAAAAAAGGACTTCTTGTTCTGAATGTTTTTCACATAGATGATTAAATAAGAATATTTATCCTGTTCCCATAGGACTGCTCAATATTTTGTTAGTACCTTTTGTTTGCAGTGGAAAGATGCTTGGTTATTTCCCTCCCTACATAATATAATTAATATAATTTTAAGTATTATAGGAAAAAAAAAAAATCTATCAGCTCTGTTTTCTTCAAGAGTGGAAAGTAGGGCAGTTTTCAAATGGTGTCAGTAGGGAGGATTTTCTCTTTGTAGTGTTATTTTCTCTCATAAACAAGATTAGACTTTTGGGAATAACGTCTTACTGTGTGTACAATATGCCTTTTTGACAGTGTTGTTTGCTTTTTTAAATAAAACTATGAGCCACAGTCACTTTAGAATGTGGTAATAAAAGACAGGGTATAGAGGATGAACAAAAACCTAATCGGATGTTGCAAAGTTTTTAAAAGTTGCTTCCAGTGTTCTGGTGGCAGCACAACCAAACAAGTACAAGACAGGGAGCTGAAATCCACTGGTGAGTGAGTGAGTTTAATTGCAAGTTTTTGTGTATGGATCATAGAATCATGACAGTAATGGATAAAAGAGACTTCTGGAAGTCATGCTCCTGCTTAGAGCAGGGCTGTTATCAGCACCAGAAGAGGTCAGATATGGCTTTGTTTCATTGAGTCTTGAAGACTTCCAAAGATAGAAAATTCAACAGCTTCTCCAGGCAGCCTATTCCTGTGCTGCACCACCCTCCCAGTAGTGTTCTTCCTTATGGCTAACTTGAGCCTACCACATCACAGTTTGTGACCACTGGCCCATACGGTACCACTAAGAAAAACTGAGCCCTACTGTTTTTGTACCTGTGGGATGCTGTCATGCCACCCACTAGCTGCTTCTTTGTCAGGAGAATCAAGCCTAGCTCTTTCATCCTCTCCTGGCAGGTCATGTGCTCCAAGCGGTAGAGCTACTACCCAGGTTATTGGTGCTCCCCAGTTCCTCAACATCCCCCTTGAACTGTGGGGACCAAAACTGGATATTTACCATGCATCAAAATCCTTAATATACCATCCAGATTTCCCACATTCTTCTCTGCTGAAACAACCAGTTATTATAAAACCTAGTTTGCTGAATTCAGCAATTGATTTGATCATATCTTCAGTCAACACAATTATAACATCATAGCGCTTTTCATACACATTGAACTTATGCATTTGATTGAAAAACCTATTCAAAATTCCATACAGTCCTCTTTCAACCTTAATTCTATGATACCACACTGAAAAGACTGACAATGCCTCCAATTGCATTTAAATGTCTCCCATTTCCCTTTGAAGCACAGAGACAAAAATAGTGTAACTGGTCATCAAATTCATTCCAACAATATGAGTCTCATAATTTACAACCACTGCTTTTTTTAGTCAACACTCGATTACATGGTATAATAGCAGAATGGAATAAGCCACATTAAACACTCACAGAATGCAAAACATAATGGAACATTTCACATCTTCATCAGTGACATCAACAGCGGGATCGAATGCACCTTCAGCAAGTTTGCAGATGGCACCAAGCTGTGTGGTGTAGTTGATAACGCCTGAGGGACGGGATGACATCCAGAGAGACCCAGACAGGGTGGAGCAGTGGGCCCAGGAGAACCTCGTGAGCTTCAAAGCAAAATGCAAGTCTTGCACCTGGGCAGTGGCAACCCCCTCTATCAGCACAAGCTGGGGGATGCAGGGATTGAGCACAGCCCCACAGAAAGGGACTTGGGGGTACTGGTGGATGACAAGCTGGACATGAGCCAGCAGTGTGCCCTCGCAGCCCAGAAAGTCAACCGCATCCTGGGCTGCATCCAAAGCAGTGTGGCCAGCAGGGCAAGGGAGGTGATCCTGCCCCTCTGCTCTGCGCTGGTGAGACCCCACCTGGAGTGCTGCATCCAGATGGGGAGTGCTCAGTGCAGGAGGGACATGGAGCTGTTGGAGCGCATCCAGAGGAGGGCCACAAAAATGATCCAAGGGATGGAACAGCTCCCCTGTAAGGACAGACTGAGAGAGCTGGGGCTGGAGAAGAGAAGGCTCTGGGGACATCTGATAGCGGCCTTTCAGTATCTAAAGGGGGGCTACAAGAAAGAAGGGGACAGACTCTTTAGCAGGGCCTGTTGTGATAGGACATGGGGAAATGGTTTCAAATGGAGAGATGGGAGATTTAGACTAGATATAAGGAAAATGTTCTTTACACTCAGGGTGGTGAAGCACTGGCACAGGTTGCCCAGAGAGGTGGTGGCTGCCCTGTCCCTGGAGACCTTCAAGGTCAGCCTGGACAGGGCTCTGAGCAACCTGACCCAGCTGTAGGTGTCCCTGCTCACTGCAGGGGAGTTGGGCTGGATGGCCTCTAAAGGTCCCTTCCAACTCAAGTGATTCTATGATTCTATTTAAGGAAGAAGTACCACAAAAACAAAGAACTAATAATGACCCTGCTGAGGACTGCAGAGATCTGAGCTGAGAAGTACACCATAATATACTTTAAGAGGAACACTATCCCTCTTTCAGGTTTAGATTGACTAACATGCAATCAGCCCCAAACTTCCAGCGCCTGAAACTGCATTAACTCATACCCACAAATCTCCCATTTGGTGACAATATTTACCTATGTGGTACTCCAGTATCAGTGAAGACAAAGCTTGTCATAGTCAAAAATCACCTCAATTTCACCCATTAATTGAACTGGGAAAAATATCTTTTTACTCAATTTGTAACTGAATGTTTTAAGATATGGCAGTTGTTTTACATAAAAAAATGTAGCCCATGTCATCTTTACATAACAATTTTGATTTAGACATTGGAATCAGACAATACTATTTTACATATCTATAAATGAATTCTTCTTCAACTACTCTGATTAAAAACACTTTTACTGCATGTGTTAGATTCCCATAACTAAGGCCCTATATTTAAATACACAGCAGTTTAGGACATATTCAATTTGCCAGACCAAAAAAAAAAAAAAAACCCTACACATCATTTTCCACATGTTTTAGTGAAAAACTTTTTG
>VXAV01006726.1:0-47984 GCA_013399715.1 Alectura lathami | reverse complement strand
CCCGCCCCTTTTTCCCCTCCTAAAAGTTTTTTTTTTTTTTTTTTTTTTTTTTCAAGGCTAGGTTCACCCTAGTCAAAGGTAAATAGGATTGTGCTGGCAGTGGACATCTCCAGGGGTAAGACTCCTGTCCCTCTGATGAAGAGCTCTTCGGAAGCCACCAAAGGTTTACTTTCCATGGTGGTGAGACCACCACCTGTGTGCCTGACTCAGCACACTCTGCCCCAGTTTCAATGGACACAAAATCTCAAGGGTACCGAAGTGGAAGATGAGAGCAAGACAGAAGCAGGAAAAAAAAAAAAAAAAAAAAAAAAAAAAAAAAGAGGTGGATTTCCCTTGAGCCCTTCTGATCTCACTGTGCCGCAGATAATCTCAGTCTGAATTCCCTGTGCGTTGTCATGCTGGGTAACATATAACCACTTTGCAGCAGTGTGGGCTGACTTGCATAAAGCCTGTGAAATATGCAGCCGTCACATGTATCAGTTTTCATGTGAACAGAGACAATAATAACCAGTATCTAACACAGATATCAGCTTGGACTTGCAAAAATCTCCCATAGTGTTTTATGGGGTCAGAACCCTTCTGCACTTCCCACAGAGTGGTGCTGCGCTCTTTATCAGGAACCTTCAGTGATTGGAAAAGACATCTCTAATCCATTAGCTGCTTCACAGAGAGCAAGACTTCGTTCATTCCTGAGGAATTTCTCCTGCCAGGTAACACAAAGTTCACCCAAGAAGGGAATCTCCTCGCTGCAAACAGGTTGCAACATCTGACTCTGCTGGGGAGGGAGGGGAAAGGACTGGAGCAAACTGGCGTGATGAGGCTTGTGAATGAAGTCAGACGGGGAAAAAGAGCCCAGGCACCAAGAGACAGGCTGTTTCAGCACATCTCCCAGGCAACTTCTGCTGGCAGGTCTCCTAATGTCTGCATCTCACTTTAGGCAGACTGATAATCGGTACAAGAATTCCATTATAATAATCACTGAGTTCAGTTTTTAATATAACCGCCCCTCTTTTTTTAGTTGCCATTAATTTGACAAGCATGCTTTCTGGGACTGACATTTTCCAGACTTGGTTTTAGCACACGTCAAGTTTGGGATATTTGAAAGGTGAAAGAAAATCAGTGGAGCTATTAAAGTATGTAAAGATTATTTCTCACATGGTCTAACTCAAACTTTTGCATTGACTTACTCAGAAAAATCTGAAATTGAAACTCTAAACATTATTATTTTGTAAAAATCCTTAGGTCTTGATAAAATAAATGTCCAGAGCTAATTTTTTTAAGGAGTTTTCAAGTTATAGTGTTTCTCAGTTGGCAGTTTTACTGTGTTCATTAAGATTTTCCTATGAATTATGTTCAGATTCTCTAATGTGATATAATTGGATTTTTTTTTTTTCCCACAAATGGAGTAACAAAGTTTTCTATATTCTGACTGGATAGTGTTTTTAATAACTGTGGCACACTGAGAAAGAGAAGACATCATGAAATCACTATTGATCTCACTACACTAATCTAATTTATTTTGGAAAGACTAAAGGCAGTGATGCAGAGTATGGGAAATCCATTGATAGACAAAGAGATTGATCCTCGTTAAGGGCATTCTACTGAAAGAAAATTTGTTAATATCTTTTCAATCTCCCATAAATTCTTAGACTTAAAACTCTAACAGCCCATTTGTGATAATCCAGTCTGACCTCCTGTATATGACATGTCATTGAAATTCCATGAATTAATTCTTGCTTCAACTACGTGTCTTCTAGAAAGATTTCCTGACTTTCTATATGCATTCTCATTGCTGGAAAATTTACCACTGAGGTCCGTGGTAGTTTGCTTCAGTTACATTCACTGTTAAAAATGCGTGCCTTATTCCTAGTTTGAACTGCCTGCCATTCAGTTAATGCTGCTGTTGTGCTTTTGTCCACTACACTGAAAAGCCCATTCATGCTGTGTTCTCTGTGCTGTACAGATCATAACTGAGTTATTCCTCAGTCAGTTCTTTAATGAAGTCAATAGGTAGCACTTTCTTTCTAAATTCCTTCCCAAAATAAAGGAGAACAGAGATGTAGATGCTAATGCTGTCAAGAACCCCTTACTGAAGCGTGGATCCTTGTTAAGTTGCTATTGGACATTTTTGTTAATTACTTTTCAAATTGTGCCAGCAGAATCTAGGCTCCTGTTCCACCCTGCATCTCCCAGCTCTGTTATTTTTTTTTATTTTTTTTTTTTTTATGGCATTCAGTTTGAAACAGCAGAATGACAAGGAATAATCACGACTCATTCCATAGCCATACTACATAGTGTTGCTCTGCTGACCATCTTTTGGAGTTGAAATACACGGCACTTTAATTCACCAGAAGATTCACAAACCTTATAGAAGTCATTTGTTTTAGCTCACCAAAATACATCTAGTGCAATGCAAATTCACTTACCTTTGATGGCTCACACATGGCCCAAAGTTGCATTTAACTCTTCGTCTTTGAGGTTAAGTGGTAGATGATGAAGCCTTACTTGGGTCACGTTCACACAAAATGAACTTCACCGGTAAGTGTGGCTCACATGAGAGAAGCAAAGGTAAGTAACCTTCATAATAACCTCTGAACTGCTCTTGTTCTGTGCTGTGACATCCTAGTGACAGCACTGCTTTCTAAACTTTCCCTGCAGATAACACTCTTTCTCCACAGGATTTCACAAAAGATGCAAACTGAGGATCGCTAGACCCTAAATGTTTGTCTTCCCATTGGTGCCAGATGCAACATGTCATCCGATGGATCCACCAGTGGTCTTTGGAGTAAGCCCTTGCTCCTGCCCACTGAAAATTGTTGGAAAGAATGATAGCTTGGAATTTAATTTCTCAAATGCTTGAGGAACATGGACACACCCTTTGCCCACATATTGTGTCTCCTGGTATTTTGTAATTGCTGTATCATGTCTTTCATCTACCTCGCAAGCTGTGGGCATTTTTTCAAAAATGATCTCTCCTTTGTCATCCACAGCTTCATTTTCTGGTTTTGCAGCCTGCTAAATTGGTAACTGTAGCAGGAAACAAAGAGCTTCTGACTCATCCATCATGAGACATCTAACAGTTCAGTGGGTTTTATTCTTCTGCTATGACTCTTCACCCCACACTTGGAGTAGTAGAACAACATTTGCGATATGTTTTTTCTGACGCTGCATTAAAACTTGTGAATTCACTGAACATTCTGCTTCAGAAATGAGCAAGCCAGAAAAAACACATTCCAAATATCCTCCGTTTTCTTAGTGCTTAAGTTACATGTGATGCAGACCAAATTCTGGTGTTCTTAGACCTGATTTCATCCCACACCAATGAGTCACACAGGTGACTTTGGCAGCAAGGCTTGGCACCCCAGAAGAGACAGACAATGGCAGCTTTGCACAGGGACAACAGGGGTTTTGGGCAGGAAAAGTTTGGGGCACCAGCCCCAGAGTGAACATTAGAGCAGTGGCTTTATTGCTCAGCCAGCTGGTGTCGATTTGAGCACCTGAGCTACCCACAGCTACTTAGGTGGCCAGAGCCTGCACAGTGTTCCAGTCATAAGGCAGAGAGGTCCATGCTGCAGGCCTGGAGAAGGGGGACTTTTGAGGTTCTTAGGTGGGCTGACCATGCCAGAGGTTTACGACAGGCACACGAGGCATTAGCTGAGCCCTGTGATTTTCAATTGCAGTTATTTAATCATTTAACTACTTGGGTTTTGAGAAACTTCAGAATGTATCAGCTTCTCTCTCTCTTTTTTTTTTTTTTCTTTTTTGTCTCAGTTTTATAATTTCCATTTGTTGCTGTTGCTTTTCCAACTTATGCTCTAAGGTTTCTTTATGTCAATTGCTGGGTTTGACCGCATGCCACCATGGACACAGGAGAACAGAAGGAGCCAAGCAACTACATAACCATGCTCTTTTGGCCTAATTGAAACCTTACTGACTCTGTAGGAATCTCTAAGTTTTCTTCAGTTAATTTTATTTCGGAGTCTTATAGCAAGAATTTGGTACACTGACAAGGAGAGAGAGAAGCTTCCAAATACCAAAGAATACTGTCCTCTTCCCTCTCCCCTCTGAGTGAAAAACACCACGCTGGTTCAGAGCTTGGTTACCTTTACAAATCACCAGGAGCCGGCTGCTGGAGCACCAGAGCATGAGGTGCAGCAGCCAGGCCAGGCAGGGCAGCACCACAAATTGTGAGTCCTGCTGAGGGGTAGGTCCACAGAATCTAGTAGCATCATGGTCACAGGGCTGTGCTGCTTTCAGGACACATAGGTCCATGCAGCATTAAATTTAGTCACATGAATTTATCTCTGAAAACTTGGTCAAAAGTGCATCTTTGCACAGTGCCTCAGAACAGTGCAAACATCCCCATTACCTTATTTCATGGTTTGATTGCTGTTATTCTTGTTTGCCTTCTAGCCTTCACAATTCAGATGCAGAAGTGAAAAGATCATTCACACATATAAATCAGTGGACACAATAACATCTACCATGGTGTTTGCCATGGTACTGTTCTGCCAGTTGCTTGATAATGTAATTACTCTCTGCATAATAGCCAGAAAACGAACACTCATGTGGATCAAGTTTCCAGAGTTTTCCGCAGATTCAGTAAGCAAGATAGTGACACTCAGGTAATCTCCTGATTCTTGCTGCTTTTGAAAGGCTGGTATTTCCGTAGATGCTATCTTCCAAATTTTGTTGAGCAAGCATGTCTGCACTAGGTGGGAACTGTTTCTTTCTCTGGCCTACATTCCTTTTCACACGCATTGCAAAGGGAGATTGGCCACACAGACATTTCTCTCTCAGTACAGTGAGGTATATTGCCTCTCACCTATCAAAACAATGTCACTGCACGGTGAGGTATAGAAAAACTGCAAATCGGCTTTTGTTTTTGCACCATGCCTTTCACCTTTCCCTGCACAGCAACTCCCACCTCATTTTGCATACGCTCTGACTGTGGATGGAGCCAGGCCCAGATGGTCCCTGCAGAAGTGATCATGAGCTTTAGTTCAGGTTACACCAAACTTAAGAAGGGTTGGGAAAACAGTTATGAAGGACCACAGAACTCCACTCAGCCAAGGAACAAAGACAACTCAAAACAAAGGAAAGGAAAATGCATTTAGTCTAGTTGCTTGTTTTGGCAGTTAAAAGTTAGTTTTAATTATGCCTAATGCCTCACGAAGTGCCGTCCTGCAGCCAGCTGAAACAGGCCACCGCTGAAATAATGAAGACAGACATAGCACTGTGACATAATGCTGCTGTGCATACTGTTAAATCTGTCCGAAGCTGTGACAAAGATCCATCCTTTCTCATGCAAATTGGGGCTCACTCTGTTTAAGGTGCAAACCCACCTCTAGCACTGGTGTCTCTAACTCCTTAAGCACTGTTGTTTCCACTGCGCGTGGCGCACACACACACACACACACACACACACACACGTCAATTTGTGTGCTGACCTGCTTTGCAGAGCAGTGAAAAAAAAAGGTGTGAGCTAGCACTTTTTCTGCGTGGGCCACTCTTGAAGAAGTCAAGCACAGCTGCTAGCCTTGCTCTCAAGCATGGCACAAGGCATCCCGCTCAAGGTAAGGCAGTAGTGCAAAGACCCCGTAAACACCTCCCCAGGAGGTCTTGTCCTATGCGTACTTCTTGGAAACAGCAGGTTCATGAGGAGACAAGCAAGTGTCATGCTTAGGACATGGAGCACCCTCCCTCCTCTGCCACTGCCTTTTGGCCACCCTGTAGGGCAGGGATGCAGTGGCAGCAGCAGGATTGCAAGGCGCTATGTATTGGAGGTAATGTTGCTGCAAGCAGGCTGCAGGATGGGTCCTGAGGTCCAATGGTGATCACTGGGGGGTAAATCAAAGACTCCAGCACCAGCTGCAGCCCTGAGGAGGTTTCCAGGGAACCAGCAGTGATATTCTCTGAAGGAGTACAGAGGAAGACAATGCACTCTAAGAGGAATGAAGTCTTCTCACAGAATGACTTAGCAAACCCCAGCATGACGACACTAATTTCTGCAGCCTCCTGGCTATGTGGACTAGCCAGAGTCCTGTGTTTTCAGAGAGGTACAAAACATTCTTGCTTTTCCCAGCACTCTGGAAGTGACTTCCTATCTGGCACTCTTCTCTTTAAACATCACTGCTTGCTTATTCAGCCCAGACCAGCGAACTATGAAAGAAACAGCAAAACTTCCATCACCTCCAGTCAGAACAGGATCAAGCCTGGGACAGAGATAACTTTTTTTGATCTCAGATGGCACCTAAATACTGTTTTATATTTGCAAAGCATGATCTTTTAAATGGCTGCACACACATTTTGCCTGAAGCCAAGCCCCACGAGACCCAGGCCAATGGGCTCTACATATCAGCTGCCTGCACTCCACTGCTGGGTTCCAGTGCATTTGCATGGTAAGAGAGTTGTCTGTATGAGACTAGTAGGAAGCCAGGAGTATCTCTAGAAAAGTAAGGAATACTATGAAAAGAACCTAGAATAAGCTTTACCCTCTGTAGAAACAGGAACTTCTGTTCCACCCCATTCATAAATTGTATTACTGGCATTATTACTTATTATAATAGTATTCGAATGATTTATTAGATTTACCTTCACAATTACTCTATGAGGAGTTGAAACATGTTTTCCCCATTTTACAGATGGAAATAGCTACAGCACAAAAGTAATGAAAGTACTCAGGGTGTCAGGAAATCCTTGACACAGCCAACAGCTGCGTGCAGGTCTCCCATATCTCACTCTGCATCCCTCTCACTCTGGCTGCAGTGCCAGGCACTGTGCACAGGACCATGCAAGGCAGGGAAAGCCGCCTGGTTTTAGCTCTGTTGTCTTCATTACCCAAAATAGCTTTTTGTGTACTTCTATCATAGTGCAGTCGCATAGGCCAATCTCATGCAACAACCTGCCAGCTCACATCCGGAAGCTTGGGACTCTGAAGATCAGCCAGCACTGAGGAACCCCAAGGTGATGTAAAGCCAGCATTTGTTCCTTCTGTAACAGCGCCCAAATGTTACACCAGCCAGACAACAGGTTTCATTACTATACAGTCCCATCTGGAACAAGAACAGCAACAGTAAGTTGTTCCAAAGGACAGGATCTGCTTTTGAAACAAGGGCTATAAGAAAAACAAAGAGGGAAGAGAGAAATCAGAAGAACTGGGAAAGAACAAAAGAACTGGGTGAGCCTGAAACAAGTTTTATGTAGGGCTTCATGGTGATACTCTTGTTCATACTTAATGGTACGTGAGCATTTGTGGGGTAAATTATTACTGACATTGAGGCATCAAAATCAGATCCATCAGGCTCTAGAAGCAAAAAAGCTACTGCCAGGAAACATCCTCTAAAATTAACAAGTGAGTGAAACTACTTTAGCATGGGGAAACAGGTCAATCTACTCTGAATTTGTTAAGCAGATGATGCTTTGAAATGGCCGTGGCTGATGCTTCTAACAGTGATTCACAGATATGCTTTAGAAGCACTGCTTGAATAGAGAAAGAAAAGGAACTGCACACTAAATGTATTCCAAAAAAGACAGCACACCCAAATTTAGATTCAGCTTTTCTTTTTCAGTCATCTGGCAGCAATGGGAAGCTATGGTGGATACAATCATATCATGTAGCTTAAGCTGTCCAAAAAAGAAAAGGAAAAGTTGAGAAAAAAAGCCAGGCACTGTATTTTGTCTCTAAAATATTCTTAGGCAAGGTAGCAGATGACACCGGTATGTGGACATCTGCTATGCTGCATGTGATGGTTCCTCCAGTTATAAAAAATTCTTTTCAAGGAACTCTCAAAAAAGTTGAGTCAAGCCCTTTGGCACCTCCAATGGTGTGCCTTTGAATTTTCTTAGATGAACACTGACTCTATTGCCAGGAGGCTGCAAGGAGTGGAGAAGAAGGTGTATATGCTAAATTTTCTTAATATAGAAAATATATGGGAATCTGGAAAGAGGAAGCCATATCTAAAAAAAAAAAAAAAAAAAAAAAACCACTAAAAATTGAGGATACAAAGTTATCAACATTTGCCATTTCAGCAGCTCTCAGCATGAAGGAATATATTTTAGTGCAAAAGAAATTTATACTAGGACTACTGGTTTAACCTTTTTTCATGCTACTTTATGTAGATTAATAAACTTCAGTCTACACAGGATCTTTTTAAAAAATCTATTAACGGCAATGAATAAGTTTAGATGTGTTTGTGTCTGCATCTGTATGTGTGTATGCGTATGTTGTTTACTCTTTGATTTGAAAAATTCAAACGGAGAGATCAAATAATTAATACAGAACAGAACATCCTGTGCTGGAAGGGACCCATAAGGATCACCGAGTCCAACCGCTGGCCCCGCACAGCACCACCCACATCCAAACCCTGTGTCTGAGAGCGGTGTCCAAATGCTCCTTGAGCTTGGGGCCGTGCCCACGGCCCTGGGGAGCCTGTTCCATGCCCACCACCCCCTGGTGCAGAACCTTTTCCTCACCCCCAGCCTGACCCTCCCCTGACGCAGCTCCGTGCCGTGCCCTCGGGCCCTGTCGCTGTCCCCAGAGAGCAGAGATCAGCGCCTGCCCCTCCGCTGCCCTGTGAGGGAGCTGTAGGCCGCCACGAGGCCTCCCCTCAGCCTTCTCTGCTCTGGGCTGAACAAATCAGGGCCCTCAGCCGCTCCTCACACCTCTTGCCCTCCAGACCCTTCCCCATCTTTGTAGCCCTCCTTTGGATGCTCTCTGATAGCTTCAGGTCCTATTTTGGTGCCCAAACCTGCATCCAGTGCTCGAGGTGAGGCTGCACCACCACACTATAGAATAAAGAAACCATTTGCAAACCAGTGAAACAAGAGTTAAAAAGGACAGCTCAGATGAGAGGACTTTTGCTAGAATGCTTGTCACTACAGAGAAGCGAGCACAAGGCATCCTCCCCCACGTTGCTGTTAAAGCATCATATATCTGCTCTCCCTGACTACGCCTGGGGGAGGTTGCCGGCCCAGCTAGCAACACTACGGGCCCTCTCAAACAAGGACACAGTAGGGATATTGAGACCAAAGGTTGGCACAAGGAGAAAAATCAAACCATCCCAGTCTGCCAAAGAAGATAACACAAGAAGATGATGAGGAAAGTATTACTAAAATGGTTGGGAATGCTCAAAGTGAAGAAACTGTATAATTATCAACATAAGACCTGATTTTCCTGCCCTGCTGGTTTTATGGTAGCATAACTGCTGACTGTGAAAGACTTGCTTCTGATTCAGAATGAACTAAGCACTTTGTGAGCACCATGATGAGCACCATGAGAAGGTCTGAGCTTGCTGTTAATCATGGTACTACACCTCTGTGTACCTGAGTCACGATCTGGCTTGACAGGCAGGGCTTGAGAATCCTTGACTCTTCCTCACTCGTTCTTCTGACCAGACAGGCCAAGCCTACACTCCACGTGCTCTCTGCAAGGGCACCAGTTAAGCTCCTTTTGAGAATGCTCATGATTTGAAGCACACTTTATTCTCTGCAGCCCAGAAACGAGGCCATGGCCAGTGAGGTCCTTCATCTGGTTCCTTGCTCTCAGTGCCTCCTTTGTACCAGCATTGGCCAGGCCCATGCGAGTGATCCAGCAGATCATAGACTCATGTGAGGTATTTCTCAGCTGGACATGTTCTCCCACATTATTTGTCTTGAATTATATCAATGTTCACATCACCACAGAAGAAGCAGCATCAGGCACAAGTGGTTAGTAAGGGTGAGGATAGGGAACAAAACCACTTTTTCAAGCGCCAGCACAAGTGTATGCCAGAATAAAGCAACAAGCTTAGTAAAACACAGTATTTTTTTTCTTTTATCAGCTTTGGAGAGAACTCCTGTGTCTATAGTTTTACTAACGTCTTAGAGAGACTGACAAACTCTGCCCTGTTTTGATGTCCCACAGCAAGGACATTTCTTCTGTTTGCCTCCAGGACAGCTGCTTGTCTTGGGCAGCAGTAATACCTACTCACAGCCATGCCATACTGGTAGTGGAAATGCTAATGATGCTAGTCTTTCAGCTTCTCTTTTCTGGTTCTTGTTGATGATAAATTTATAGAGCTAGTCAGGCGGAAAGTGCAATTGCCAAATTCTACTTTAGAGAGGAATTTCCTCCAGGAATACTATATGAACTATTCCAGCCCTCCATGTCTCTGTACCACCACCACACTAAACAGCACCTCTAGCAAACGCAGCTTCAACTGAAAGTTAGCACACATTGAATGTGTTATGTATAAAGACAAGCAGGATTTTCATTTCAGCAGGAAATTCTATGGCTTGTTTATTTTTGCATTGCAGGCACATCCTGAGGCAAATAACAAAATGATTTCCGAGAGCCAGCTTTTGTCTAGAGGACATGAACTGGAAGCGTTAATAGCACCAATATAAAGGTGTCAGTGTCACTGCAATGATTGCACTACAAGTCAGAGGCTGACACCTTCATAAAAGAAAGTGTCAAAATTGTAGAAATCAAGGCTATGAGATTTTCTTCAATTTTGAAAACAGGCCTGTAGCAGGTACTCAAATGGTTAGCTGAAATTTGCAACTATATTTAAGATCACAATTAAAGCTGACCTNAAAAAAAAAAAAAAAAAAAAGTGTAAAATTGTCATGTCAGCATCATCAGGATAGAAATAAAGAAGTATACTACTTATCTACTTATCTACCCTGCATGATGGGAGTTCATATTCTGTGAGACACCTGTTTCCACAAAGGTGAGGCTCTTTCTCACAAGATATTTCCAATGTTTAAGGTACAGCTATTTGGAGACCATCACTTTTTGTAATAAATAAATAAATTGAAATGAATCAATGGTTTCAAAACCAGAACATTCTGCAATCTGTAAAATGCAAAATGCAGGCACCACTGTGCCCATCACTATGCACTGTGCATGGAGAGTGCTCATGAAAAAAAAATGGCTTTATAGTTTACAAACCTGATGGACACTGGTGTCTTTCAAAAATCGAGAGAATACCGTTGTAGGGTGATTCAGTCAGATTTAATCCATGACACATCAGTCTTTAATTGCAAAGGTGAGATCTGAATGAAGAAATCAATGCCAAGATCTTTGATTAATGTAGAAATGGGGGACTAGCAGAATGCGGCACACGGCCTGCCTCTGCCCTGTGGAAAGGTTTGATGCTTTGTGTAAGGGTGACACCTTCAAGAGCAACAAGTGGGAAACTGCAAGGGTAACTCACCACCCCCTGAACCGGCTCTGCTGCTGCACTGCTGAAGTAGGATTTACTTCTGGATATGTTTCTAAAATGACAATCTGCTCTTCCATTTGAATATATATTAGAAAAGAAAGCTGGGAATGAAGAAAACCTCCCTAATGTGTCCCCACACTTGCAAACAGCCTCTACATTAGCTTCCAACGATGCAATTAAGTTTCAGCTTGGTCTGTCTTACAGCCAAAAATTCAGTCCTGTAGTTTATTTGAATTTAACTGCTTTTCACAGCTCCGCGTATTGCAGTGTGTAATTCTGCAGATTAAAAAAAAAAAAAAATGCTGAAAGCACTATGTTCAGTTTCAAAAGACCCAACTGTCATTGATTTTCATAGAAGAGTAAGGGGATATTCTGTTAGCCAGTATACTAAATTCTGGGATTTTCTATGGCTTTCACGTATCTCAGCACTTCATAATGGTTAAGCAATTTATCTTTACAAATAATAAAGATATTTGAACCTGCCCCTTACAGTAACTTGTGTCTTCCCTCCCATTTGTTGTCTTCTGCACCTCATCCACAGCACAGTTTCAGCAGGATCTATTAACTGTAAGCAAGTTAACTCTCTGTTAACTCCTGTGAGACAGAGCAGAGCTATTACTCCCAACAGTCACAGAGACACTGAGAGACTTCTCCAAGATCCAAAGGGACATCTGTGGCAGAGGTAGGAGTTACCTCGTATCTCCTGGAACTCAGTCCAGCATTCCAACTTCAGAACTTGTTCACCCTGGTAAGGAGTCAGTGATGCAGCAAAGTGTAGAGGGAGGGCATTGTAAGGCAGGCTGCCAGGTGCTGGCTGTACCCATACCTCTCAGCCAAAGGAGAAGGGAGTGGATGACCACCCGGGCAACACATGCTTTTGTCTGGTGTCAAAGCTCCTGAACAATAAACTCACTATGTTTTTACTGCTTATATGAAGCCTTGCTTTAAATAAACTGGTAGTGTTAACCCAATGCAAAGTAGGTAAGTATGCAGAAGTAGGTAAGAAGCTAAAACCACCAATGCATCTGGTGCTCACTGGCACTACTGAATGCCAGCTTAAGAGGCCAAGGGTGTGGTGTATAATGCACACTGGTAATCTTGAGCAACATGCCAGGACGGAGAGTGAAAGTCTGCGTCTATGCAGCCAGTGTCACCGCTGTTCTGTGAATAATGCTGCCCAGAGAAGTTGTGGATGCCCCATCCCTGGCTGTGTTCAAGGCCAGGCTGGATGGGTTCCTGGGCAGTTTGATCTAGTGAGCTAGTGGCTGGCAGCCCTGTCCACGGCAGGGGGTTGGAACTAGATGATCTCTGAGGTCCCTTCCAACCCAAGCCATTCTGTGACTTTGTTGAGCCATTGGTTGAGTTGGAAGGGACCTTTAGAGGCCACCCAGCCCAACTCCCCTGCAGTGCACAGGGACACCTACAGCTGGATCAGGTTGCTCAGAGCCCTGTCCAGACTGACCTTGAAGGTCTCCAGGGACGGGGCAGCCACCACCTCTCCGGGCAACCTGTGCCAGTGCTTCATCACCCTTAATGTAAAAAACGTTTTCCTAATATCCAGGCTAAATCTCTTCTCTCTCAGTTTGAAACCATTTCCCCATGTCCTATCACAACAGGCCCTGCTAAAGAGTCTGTCCCCTTCTTTCTTGTAGCCCCCCTTAGATACTGAAAGGCCGCTATCAGGTGTCCCCAGAGCCTTCTCTTCTTCAGCCCCAGCTCTCTCAGCCTGTCCTCACACGGGAGGTGTTCCATCCCTTGGATCATTTTTGTGGCCCTCCTCTGGACGTGCTCCAACAGCTCCATGTCCCTCCTGCACTGAGCACTCCCCATCTGGACGCAGCACTCCAGGTGGGGTCTCACCAGCACAGAGCAGAGGGGCAGGATCACCTCCCCTGCCCTGCTGGCCACACTGCTTTGGATGCAGCCCAGGATGCGGTTGGCTTTCTGGGCTGCGAGGGCACACTGCTGGCTCATGTCCCACTTGTCACCCACCAGTACCCCCAAGTCCCTTTCGGTGGGGCTGTGCTCAATCCCTGCATCCCCCAGCTTGTGCTGATAGAGGGGGTTGCCACTGCCCAGGTGCAAGACCTTGCATTTTGCTTTGTTGAAGCTCACGAGGTTCTCCTGGGCCCACTGCTCCACCCTGTCTGGGTCTCTCTGGATGTCATCCCGTCCCTCAGGCGTTATCAACTACACCACACAGCTTGGTGCCATCTGCAAACTTGCTGAAGGTGCACTCAACCCCGCTGTTGATGTCACTGATGAAGATATTGAAGAACATCTGTCCCAGAATGGACCCCTGAGGGACACCACTCATCACTGACCTCCATCCAGACATAGATCCATTGACCCTCTGGGTGCGATCTCACAACCAGTTCCTCATCCATCGAACAATCCACCCATCAAATCCATATCTTTCCAGTTTAGAGAGAAGGATGCTATGGGGGACCATGTCAAAGGCCTTCCTGAAGTCCAGATTCATGACATCAGTGGCTCTTCCCTCATCCACCGATGCAGTTACATTGTCGTAGAGGCTGCTAGGTTGGTCAGGCAGGACCTGCCCTTGGTGAAGCCATGCTGATCATCTTGCATCACCTCCCTGTCTTCCATGTGCGCTATTAGCATGGCTTCCAGGACGATCTGTTCCATGATCTCCCCAGAAAGATGACAGATCATGGGCCAGGAAGCACGAGCCATGTTCTCCCCATTAGGAAAAGAAGCGTGGAAGAGTTAAAAGAGAAACTGAACAAGCCAGAGCAAAGCCAGTCAGTGACAAAGCTAGTATGTCTCTCAAGAGAACTGCATGCAACAATAGTCAGGGACTAGCAATGTAAAACAGCATTCATTTCTTGAAAATCATTTGAAAGCAAACAAATGTTCTTTGACCCAAAGAGTGCCGCTGACACAATCTGTGTATACAAAAAATTTGCAATCAATTTGCATGAGTGAACAGTTCACATTTTGTCTTCCTCGTAAAAGGCTGTCCCAAGGCTTCCTCTAGTTAGACTGTCCAAAATCTGGGTGCAAATCTTGATTCCTCCAGCTTTAACATCTCCTGCTGATGGGCACGCTTTTGTGTCACTTGTCCATGCTATTTTACAGTCTCTGCCCTTCCCTCCTTCAAAAATAGACATCATCTATAGTGGAAAAATCTTTAGCTAAATAATCTGTTACAAACCATTACTATCCAAGTGGATAGCAATAGTTAAATCAGTGTGAGAGCCATTGACCTCAAAGTTACAACTGTTACACCAGCTGAAATGCAGTCCTATCTTTTGAGACAGTGTAAAATACAATTTCCAAATCAACACTGCATTTAACATTTCTGCCTCAGTTCACATATTTGACCTACTCTTTGTGGCTTGAAGCATTGCAGAAGTTCAAAACTTATCATGAATTTTATGTAGCCATGCCCAAAGGCCTCTGCTACAAACAGGATTCTGTTCTCCATAGTGCTTTTAAATGTACAAGGAAATGGGTTGGGAAAAGCTTACAACTGAAGAAGAGTGGGCAACATCATCAAGCTTGTTCTAATGATGGAACTGGGAAGCATACCAAGAGTTCATGTTAAATTTGAATCATCATTCTCCTTGCCAAAAGAAGTGGTAACAAAACCTGCCAGCTCTTTTAAGCAATCGAATGGGTTTACCCAGCAACAGAATTTTACACTCCAACTCTACCTACTGAGTAGAAAACTCCTATGCACAAAAAGATAAATGAAAGTCTTCCCTCTCTCCAGAGCTGTCCATGCAGTTTCTTGTGAAGAATGCCATAGCAAAATAACTGTAGCTGGTAAAAAGAAAGTGTGATTGGTGTAAAATACAAGGACCTCTTAAAAGGCAAGTATCTTGGTGGGGAAGAGACAGGGAGGTGAAGGAACTGCCTATGACCTACTAGCTGCCCCCTGGCATGGCCAAGGTGCCCACTGATAGCAGGTCAATGCAACAGCAATGAGATCACACTCAGCCTATTTTAAGGACATTGGCAAAAAAGTGCAGCCAGTACCAAGAAAATTTTGCACAAAAAGGCAATTCTTTTTTCAGGCACTTTTTCCTGGACACTAGTAGCATCAAGTACCCCTGTAGCCCATCCTCATCAGGCAATAAAGCAAGCAGTTGATTTTCCTAAACTTAATTTTGCATGTCTGTGTAGCTTGATTTATATACAGAGAAAACAAGAAGACCATTAAGGATGAAAATAATTGAACAAAGGGCAATGAGGAGGAATGATGTAAACTCACTTGACAGAGTGATTTTTCTCTCCTTACAGTCCTTACCTCTTGCATGAGATTTATGGGCTTGAGGAAATCATAAAACTAAGGGTGCAAAGAGAATGAAGAGGAGAGAGAGTTGAATCTTTATTTTAGCTTTTGCACCCAAAGGGCACGGAAACAATTATGCTATGTCTTATTATTCATTTTCAAAGGGATTTGCATTATTGCCTAATTCATCCTCATAACCACCCTCAGAGAAAATAATAATCTTGTAATGCAGTTAGAACAAAAGCTTTGGATGATTGGTCCCAACAGCTTATCCGTAACAGTAGATAAAACTACCAGCTACTTTTTGCCTGTAACAATTTGAAATCATGCCATCGACAATGCAATACTATATACACGTGAGTGTTTGACAGGGTTGGGCTCTGAGTGCTCTGCCCCACCGCCTCTCCGTAGTCAGTGAAGAAACAGGATTTTGTAGGTGCACCTGTGATGCATCTTCTCCCCTGGAGGAAACTTCTACATGAAGGCCTGGAAAAATCACATTTGTATTCTCTTTGAAATAATTTCAGACCCTACTTTCACTCCTAGTCACCCATCCTACAGTTTTCCTTCTGCTCCTATGCCAGTATAGATCCCCAAAGTTGAGCCTGACCTTGGCAATGTGTACTTGCCTACTCCTTCAGAGACAGCAGCACTGCTGACTGCAGTTGCCAGAGACCAGGCACATTCCCTGGGCTCAGCCAGGAATTCTGCAACTGCATGAAAACTCACAGAAGTATTTAGAAGCAAAACAAGTGTCAGAGCCAATGGAGTGCATCATCACTTGTGTGCAGCTACACTTCTGTAGCAAAAATATGATTACGTCGGGGGGGAAGCCAGTTTTATTCCTGTGTTACTTATTCCAGCTTAAACACAGAGCATTTAGAGAAATGTCTGTCTTGAAGACCTTTTGTCCAGGGAATTCACAGTCACACAGCATACTTTT
This sequence comes from Alectura lathami, assembly GCA_013399715.1. Taxonomy (NCBI): domain Eukaryota; kingdom Metazoa; phylum Chordata; class Aves; order Galliformes; family Megapodiidae; genus Alectura; species Alectura lathami. The sequence goes on along the minus strand of VXAV01006726.1, from coordinate 31,573 downwards.
TTTTTGAGCTATGATTCATTCCCCAGGTGAAGTAACACTTAGTCTAGAGCTGAACAGAAACTAAAGCCCAGCCTTTGGGGGTTTAGTGCTATATTTAAAGCAACATTTCTCAACCTGAAAGCTGAAATTCCAGCTGTCCAAAGACTTCTCCTGTATGCTTTGTATCTGCCTCCAGAGACATCAAGGGGATTGTGCACAGTGCCTCATGTTAAGTATGGGTATAAATCTTGTCAGATTGGGTCTTAGATACCAAACCCTGAAAGGTTCTGGTCATTCAGGCCCCGAACTATCAATCAGCACAATTATTCCTGTCACCTACTCTTTTCAATGAAGTAATAATGAACCAGTCAGTACCAAAAAGCCTGTGATTCAAAATGATTTTCTGTGTAGTCAGACAGTAGCTAGAGCCCATCCTTTATATAAGATTTTTCTTTTGCAACAGAAAAACTGAAATGCATGAAACTCAGGTGGATAAAATCATGATTTGCTAGCAAAATGGACCATGGACAACAACATTTATTTACCAGAGGGAAGTACTCTGCAAGAGAAGTGCATCCACTGCGCGCATATCGAAAAAGACTCTCAGCTAGTCTTACCGTATTCATCGAGATGACCATTTCATTCTGTACTCTGATGAGCGTTTTGTGCCATAGCAAAAACAAGCTGGCTAAGGTGAAGGCACGTATTTTACAGACAACTTAATTTTTCTCCTGCCTTGGCAGGTATATCAGCTTGCATCCTGCCCGTTTTAACACAACTCAGCAGTTTCATCATGTGGAAAGTACATGATAATATGCAGGTGCATAACTACATGGATGCTGATTGTGTTCTATTTAAAAAAAAAAAAAAAAAAAAAAAGAAAAGGAAAAGAAAAAAAGGAAGGTCAAATACGGCCGTGGGAATTTCCTTTAAACCTATACAAGGCACCAGTCATATGCAGTCTTCTGTGAGAATTTTATGCTATATCAGATTTTTTTTTTCCACCCAAGTCTAAAAAAGTCCACGGAGAACAGGAAACACCATGTTCTTTTTGTGCTGAGTGTGATGTTACTAGCAACTCACTGAGTTCAGGCTGATTTGTCAGTTGCGTCCAATGTGAACAGCTACTCCCTTGTTCTAAATCTGGGGCTGGCACTTCCTGCATATGGGAAGCGTCCCCAGCTCCCCTCTGCATCCTTAGAGCTATCAAGGGTGGGACTGATCACACCTTATGACAACTGCACTAAGCTAAGCTGGGTCATCTTCAGATGTTTTGGAGAGAAAGCAACAGTTTTAGGGAAATGTGATGTCCATTTAGTTTGGAATACATGAGAGGAAAACACCTCTTCTTTAATTTTGAAGAGAACTTGAGGTTACCAGCTCGAAGATGTCTATGCGGTGTAGCTCTTTCCTGGCATCAGTTATCTGCCACTTACTCATGTTCCAATGCATGCTAAGATTGATTGCCTGGAAGATGGAGTTTACTTTCCCATAGACACATGTGGAATGATGTAGATTCAAGGATCATAAGGACGAGCATCCAATTTATACGACCAGGGGCAAACAAGGCTGTATCTAGCCAAGGTAAATAAAGACAGACTAAAAAAGGTCAGAAAATTTTTTCATTTTACTGTGTGCTATTTCTCTCTCCCCTATTTTCAAGATCCCTCAACAGGACTTTCAGGCTCTACTTCTTTGCCTTCTGAGAAAGCTGAAGGTTGCGTAAGCTTCCAATGTGCATTTGCCCAACCCAATAATCCTCAGCAAGAAATGGCCAGGACAGAAAGTGACACGGAGCTTGCAGAGGACAGAAATGGTCTGGTGACACCACATGTCAAGGCAAGCAAGAGAAAGTGCTAGTGTCTCTGCCTCCCATTTCTAACAGCAAGGCAAAATCATCTCCCCGCAGGCAGAGATAACCTGCATTTAACATCTACACTCCTGAATGACAATGTGTTTCCAAACTGAGTTCTCTTCTAAGCTTTTCTCAGGAGTTACTTCATTTTTTTTTATTTTCTTCTTTTTAATACACGCTTGGAATCCTAGGAATTTTACACATGAGAATGTAACAAAAAGTTTGTTCCATGATCCCATTGTCAGCTGTGGATGTAATGAAACAAATTCCAATTTATTTTAAATATAAATACGCAATGATGCAACCATCCCAAAAGGGCAAATAGCATTCAGAATGAACACCAAAGACAATGAAGGCAAACACATTACAAGCATATTTCACAGAAAGAAAAAGAAGACACGAGTCATGGAAATGGTTAACCATCAACACCCCAGCTGCTGTATTACAGAGGAGATACTTGCTTCTCAAGCCAAGGGGAAACCTGACAAGGTAATGAGAAAAATGAGGACCATCAGGTAATAACAGAGTTACTGCACATTTCATATGCCATTTAAAATTATCTTTCAGCAACGATCTCCTCTTTTTAACAGACACCCATAGTTACGTCATTAGAAGCCTGGCCCCAAAGAGCCAGCTGTTGTGCAAAAACTTCCAGGTCTCTCTACCCAAGGATACGATGCATTTCCCACTTCTATATGCATTAATTTCCCTGGGTATTTACAGACCAAACGCCAGGCATAGCAACTATTTCTGCAGTGTTTGTTTCCTAAGGTCACTCTTTAAAAGCCATCCTTCTTTTCCCCCCCCATTTATCATTGTTTGCCTACGGGCATCTGAGAGCAAGGCAGGGACATCTGTACATACTGTAAGCGTGGCGAGAGCTTCTCCTGCACAACTAAGTGAGAGAAAATAAATTAATAAAGCCAACCCAAAAAAACATCCCACTTATTGACCCAACAAGAACTTTCAGGGAGGGACAAACACATTCCTCCTTGTTCACACAAATCCATACCCCAAGAAGTGCTGCCAGGGTATGATGGCTTTTTTCCAGTCTTATATCACCATGAAACAAGAGTGAATTCTTGTGCCCGAAAGAAGTCTAAAAAGTGAAGCAAGCCTGAGGCTTATGCAATGTGCTGAATTAATAGAGTACTGCACTTTAGAGGCATTGTACCAAAGCATTCCTATAATAATCAGCCATCAGTGGGGAATATTCATCAACTTAAAGCTTTTAAGGCCTCAGACTGGATGGCTCAGTGGTGTGAATTACCACAGCTCCTTCTAGTTCAGTGAAATCACACTGGCTTGTGCCACCTTGCAGGTCTAGCCTCTTCTTTCTTCCAGTATTGCTGATTCTTCAATGAAGGTAGTGAAATCAGGCAAATCACTGCGGGCAAGTGAGCTCCATAATGCTCACAGTTCCCTACATCCATTTTTCAGCAGCTCTTTCAAACTTCCTTGCAGCTTGGTTGACAAGAATCTGCACGTAAGTCTCCTCAGAACAAGCTTGCTTTAGACATTGAGAATTTTTTTTTGTGTATTAGTGCAGAGCTCTGGATGCAGAGACGTGGCCCTTTATTATACCCCAAAGCAGACAAATACACACCAGCTCTCAGCCTCCAAGTCACTGTCTGCAATGCAATTTGGACACAGATCACTAACAGTCACCCACAGCTCAGACACCACAGGACGTCAAACTACATTGAATCCTGCTGTGACAGGATGAAGTGCTCTCTCCCATGTGCCGCTGTGATTAAACAATAAAACAAGAAAGGTAGGGCCCCCTCACACAGGCATCTTTGCTCTCTCAGCTTAGCTCAACCCACAGCTTTCCCAAGTACAAAAGGTACCTGGAAATTAAAAGCAGCCGAAGACCTACTCATTGCAAGTCAGGAGGAAGTAAAGATCTACAGATAACCCTCAGCATACACTAAGGCAGACTTGGGGCATCACTTAGGGACAAATCCTGCCCATCTGAATTCCTCCCAAAGAGCAGCTTGCAAGCAACTAGGAGACCATGAAGCTTATAACGAGGCCTAGAAATAAATTTTAGAGTTGTGCCCATCCTTGAGAGAGACTGATGATGGATGATGGTCAGCAGGTAAACCCCTCAGCATTGTACCAGGACTCTACAGAGGCCCCAGGGGCTGGTGAGGGATAGCTGGGGGCCAGACCACCGATTGCTACCATGGATATGGCTCTACATGAGCACAGCTTCAGAAGCCCCTGCCCTGGACTTACTTCCACAAGGACCATGTGTTACAGTAGTTACTCAGAGTCTGCTGGAGCCATATTGATCCTGGTTGATCATCACCAGCTCCATATTTTCATCATAAATGAAAGTGTCGGGCAAGCTAAGGCAGCCTAGCAACAGTCATAGCGATGCTGACTCAAGACCGGCCTTGGTATTCCTGTTTCTGAGTCAGTGGTGACAGGACACATTGCACGAGTAATGGGCTTCTTATCAGAAGATGAGCTGCCATCCTATTGCAGCAGCCTGGTGACTCATCCAGGGAGTATCTGCACTACTATTTGTCTAGCAGGGAATGCTGATATTTAGCTGGGGGGAAATGGCCCTGTTCCAAAGGACTGAAGTAATGGTATGATAGTAGTAATAATTTACTTCTGCAGAATGCCTCTTATTGTGAAGAATCACTCAACAGATTATATATGTGTACATGTAGGGATCAATCAGTTCCCTCTGCAGGGGACATGCACCAACCATTCTGCATCAGGAATGCTGCACAAAAGCATTTTAGAGGAGAAGTGAAGAACAGTTTCTTGGAATCAGTACACAGAAAGAGGATGTTGTGCAGGGGAAAATGCCCACGCCATATTTATAAGAATTTGCCTCTTCAAATAGGAGGTTCTCTTATCTCCTGCTTTCCCAATGCCAGGGCAAGGTTTTGTGTGACCATTGAAAAACAAACATTCAGGACAAGAGAAAAACCCAGTGCATGAAGGAAAACAACAAATACACACATTAGAGAGGTGGAAGACCAGCAGCCTACCTGCACTGTTGCATTCAGTCAGACCCTCACAGACCCCCCTACTGCCTGCACCCACTGAGCCCACCACAAAGCCTTGCCCAGACCCCCCAAAGCACAAAGGCATTGCAGCTTCTCTCTGCTCAGGGGACCCATCTAGGCAGGGTCAAGTTAACTTGGAGAACCTAACAGGGAAGAAAAGCACACTCATGTTGTGCAAGAGGAGTCACCACCCCTGCCTCACATGCTTACCCCTGCTGCTCAGCAGTATTGGGCTTCATACAAGCACAAAGGCACCCATCTTCAGCTCACATAGGTGGAGGATCTCCTCTGAACTCAGCAATTTTGTCCCAAATCATGCCAGCTGGGGGCGTTACCTGTCAGCTCCCACCCACCCAGAAGGGAGGAGCCCCTGAGGACAGGAACCTCCTCGCCCAGAGCAGGCTCTGCCCTGCCTGGAAGACAAGGCAGCGCTTATCGGCTGGGGCTGCTCCACGGGGACCAGGGTCCTCCTTGGCCTTCCCAATTGGCATCCTACACATTCAGTGGTCCCCAGTGCTTTTACACCCTTGTTGAACTGCATATATGTCTCCAGCACTGCGATAAAAAGGGTGCTCCCATCTTCCTTCCAACCTCACCACATGCTCAGCTCACTCCTTTGTGCTGTCATCAGAACTGGCTGAAAATAAAATAAAATTAAAATTAAATAAAACAAAATGTTTTTAACTCTTTCAGCTCCCTGACCCAGCTCAGAGTAGCAGGAGTACTGGTGCTGACTCAGTGCAGCCTTTGGCATTTGCCTTTGTCCCCACTCCCCACTCTGCAGCAGATGAGCAGATCCTCAAGCCTCGGCCTAAGTCTTAGACCAGCAGCAACTGTGAGGATGCTGTAAGCAGGCACAAGTGGCCACTTGACAGAGCGCGGGAGTGCCTCAAAAGAGGGTCATTTCATCTCCTCGTGGCACAGTGTTATTATCTTTGTTCTTTTCACAATAATCTTACAGGTAAGAACAGTAAGGTTCAAATAACCATGCTTATTAGCTCTGTGCAAAGTGCTACATGAACACTTTGCAGTGCTAGCAGTCTTTTGAAGAACAATAGGGCTGTGAAACAAGTTACATACAATTTTTTAAAAAGTTGTCCAATTCCCTTCCATTACATGAAGGCTTTAGTATAAGAATGACTGCAGTTAATATACGTAAGCAACCTAGAACAAAGGAAAAAAAGCCATCAGGTTTTTCAAGACAATGCCAGCCAAGCAAACAATAGACATACTCAGTGTGGGATTTCAAAGACAACCAACAGTGACCTAATTGTTCTCCCATCAAAGTCTATGGGGGTTTTGGTACTGATTTCCAATATAGCTACCCTTAGTATAGGCTAGAACTTTGCAGGAGTGAAAAGACCTCTCCTCCACCTTCAGTTTTACAGACTGGCTCTTCCTGTTCATAACTGCAGAGTTCTTCTTTTCACGTCAGCTACAAAACTTTTTTTTATATAGAAAAGTCATAAATATTCAACCCTATTGAATTTTCTCATAGTGCAGTTTGGAAACAGGAAGCGAGGAAGGAAAAGCAGTATCACAGAAACACAAAAAAATCTGCAAACATTGTGGAGTCCCTCTGCAGCAAACCACAGCTGCTGTCTGATGTGTGGGGTTGTATTTTTGGGGGTTGCAAGAAATTTTAATCTGGGAAGATATGAGGTAGATTCCAGGAGTGTCTGACTCACTGGGCAGAAGAGCCCAGACTGATGCTGTTGCAGTCCAGGAACCATTGAGATCAAAATCCTATCAGATTACGGGTGTAAATTAATTAAATGCTCTCTCTATTTCTCTTTCTCTCTCTCTCTCACACACACACACTTGCATTTATGTGGGGTGTCACACCCCCAAACCTCCTCTGAAAGCATAGTATGTGTTCATCTTGCAGTAATAACTAAACACCACTGGCAGTGGTATTTTACATTTGTTCTCTGCCATTGGGAGTCCAGTGCTAGATGGCACATGAAGCAGTCCCCCCACTACCACTTCAGGCAGGGACAGGGCACCTGAGAAGGACAAGTAAAGGAACAACATGTCGCTCTCATGCTCTGCCACCCCTCTGTTTGCACAGTACAGCTCACCACCCACTTGGCAGCTGTTTTTCATATGTTACTTATTTAGAGTATGTCAACAAATGCATGTTTATGTATAAATGCTGATTATGCCAACGTAAAGGAAACCAAGATGATATTAATGATCCTCTCTGCACTCCGCTTTGATTTTGTTTTCCTCTGATTCATGGTGCTGGCTTCACTGCGTGTTGCAGGGTGGCTGAGCTTTAAAAGCACACATGATGGATCTCTCCTGCCGAACTACCCAGCAGCCTTCGGAGCCAGGGTCACGTCTTAAACCATTCCCTTGCTCGTAATCATGTCAGAATCAATAAACATTTGTATCTGAATACCAAATGTAGCAGTGCTGGTGGTTTAGATTAAGGAGGAAGGAACATGGGTCAGGAAAAGAGAATGCTCTATTGGTTTTCTCCATTGCACCATCTTCGATCAATACAACTAGCATCTCTCACCACCAGTCCCACCTCCTGAGGACATCCTACCTGCAGGGTCTGGTGGGAAACACGATTACTCCCTTCGTATTTTTACAGAATCTTGAAATGTGGTCTGTTCTGGTCTTTTTTCAAGGTGAGACCTGATATCCTCTGCTGTGAATCTGCAAAGCTAACAAAACAATTTAGACACATTCACGAGGGTGTTTCCAATGTCACCAGGACAGATCATAAATTTCGCCTCTTCTGCCAAAAATGGGAGAGTAAATTGCAAACTCAGCTTAGTCAGCTCAAGGCTGAGCCCAAGTGCTTCTGACACCCCCGCACATATGCTGAAGCACTTGCAGTTAGCCTCTGGCTTTCAAAATTGGCATTTAAGTAGATAGAGTTTGTGCTCCTCTGGGTCTAAAATAAATTCTACTGAGTGGAAAATAAAGTATGTAAATTATTAGTCTCAAGATTGGGGTAATTAGAGGGTTAGTCAATTTCTATCGGCAATTGCAACAACAAACAGAATACTGCAGCCTGCTTCCTGCATCCCGCCGGACCGATCGGCACTTAATGACAGGGAAATTCAAGGCACGCTGCCGAAAAGCCAGCCCTCCCAAATGGCAGCTGGGCTTGGGAACTGCCTTCCATTATTTTTCTGTCAATGCTGTGTGCAGGTTTCTTGAAATCTCACCTTTGTGGGAAATTGGGGAAAATGAGGGACTCATGACTGACTGAACGTTTGCAGACAAAATTTCATCTGGAGCAATGCTTTCTTGTAAATGGCTTCAAACCATCCCTTCAGAGCAATCACCAGAGGGGTGGGCTCACGGTGGCAAAACAATAACAGTTTAGGAAATGTTTTCAGTACATTTCAGTAAATTCAGAATACCGTTCTATGCACTTTTCCTTTGAGCAACTTTTATGATCTAGACAGTTTTAGAAGAAAGAAGTGGAGCAGAAGGAAGAAGCAGAGTTTAAATCCCTGGCCAGAAGCAGAGCCTGACCTAGGCCCATGCATGCTGGCTTGTAGCAGGCCTAAAGAAAACGCTGTGGCAGCACAGCCAAATTCCTCATTGTCATGGGCCTCACCCAGACATTCATGCCAAGGAAAACCTGTAAAAACTCCTCTCTCACTTTGTAACGTCATACAACACCCTTTCTGTGTCCGTAAGAAACGCTGACATAAAATACAGAGCAGCACCAATCCAGGCCAGCCACAGTGACGGAGACCCACCTGCACCCGAAGAGAAGCTCACCGTGACCACACTGCCATGAATCACTATTTATGCATGAAAGCCCATGCCCCTTAAAGCTTGGGAGTCCCTGGGAGCATGGACCAGCTCCCACTCTCCTGTGCTGGCACAGACACCCACAGGGCTGAAGGCTGGTCTTCAGCAGCCTAAAAAACGCTCCTGAGGAGCTGGGCCCATCCCCTCTCATTCCTGATGGGTTTTACTCATTGTGCTCTGCAGCAAGGTGTACCCATCAGCACCACACACCTGGGTTGAGCAGTTCCACACCATGAGTAGACAATGTGTATGCCATGCAATTTTGACATTTTCTGACATGTTAATCAGTAAATAGTTGCTCTTATGGGATAAAAGAGGGGGAAAGAGAGAAATTAGGACTCCCTAATTGATTCAGAAACTGAAAGGATCAAGAACACTTTGGATTATTTATTCACAGTTAACAATTTATCCAGCCCTAATTACAGCCGCTAGAACATTTTCTTAGCTGCAATAATAATTACACTTATTTCATGGCTGCTATTTATATGAACAGAAGATGAAATACACAATTAGGTGATCAGATGCTACAGAAGTATCACTAATAATTTTTTTCACAGTAGGTATCATTATCCTTTTAAAACAATGCTAAAGGCTGGGTGTAATTGCTGCCCGTCATTTAACACAGCGACTCCCACAAGAACCCTTACGGAGCCAGAGAGTGGATCATAGAATCATAGAATCATAGAATGGTTTGGGTTGGAAGGGACCTCAGAGATCATCTAGTTCCAACCCCCCTGCCGTGGACAGGGCTGCCAGCCACTAGCTCACTAGATCAAACTGCCCAGGAACCCATCCAGCCTGGCCTTCAACACAGCCAGGGATGGGGCAGCCACAGCTTCTCTGGGCAGCCTGTGCCAGCGCCTCACCACTCTCTCAGGGAAGAATTTCTTCCTGATGTCCAACCCAAACCTCCCCTCTTGCAGTTTTAGCCGAAGGCATCTTCTCCCCAACAGACACCCTACAAGTCACCCAAAACAAAGCCACATGCAGGCAAAAAGGTTTCTCTCTTTGTGAAGGCTTGATCATCAGTTACAAACACAAAAAGAAACAGAGGAGCCCTTAGCTGCCAAGAAACACTAGAGCCAAGTCAGGACACAAGGCATGCAGTTCTGAGGAGAGTTTAAGCAAAGAGACTTCTTCTCTGGCATGCTGAGCTCAGTGAGGGCTCAGTACCACAGGCAAGGACACCAACCAAGGACACCAACCAGCTGCAGTTCCTGGGCTGGCAGAAAAGCAAGACTGGCTTTGCAGTAAAGAAGAAATGCAAAGCAACCCTTGATTCCATCACCATTTTCTCCAGCTATGGAAACAATCTATCATGACATTTTATATTTAGCTGAACGTTTGCGTCAAGAAGGATAAAAACAGGAAAAGCATTGATTTTTTTTTTTTTTTTTTTTTTTACAGCTCCTTGTATACAGCTTTCCAAAGGGAATTACATTATATTTCTGTTCTCCAGGTAGTAGAGCTGAAGTGCCTAAGACAAAAAATACAGAAAGGAAAAGGACAGACAAAGCACATTTCATTCCATAGAATCATGGAGTAAATTACCGATAGGAAAAGATCCATATTCAAATTTGACAGAATGCATACTGGTGTTATCTTTCCTCATGTGATACCTCATGTGCTTTGCTCCCATTAAGGTCTTCTGTGGAAAAGACTAGAGGAGAGCTACTCCAGGGCTTCGTTTTTCTCACTTGCAAGTCAGAGAAGGAGAGGTTTGCAAACTGTCTCTTCCCAGTCCCTCAGCAGGAGTCTATTTTGGTCGGTGTTGTGAGCCCCACTTGTAAGGTTAGCTTACTGCTTGCCTTTTGTGTGTGGAAATGAGAGCACTACCACAGATTCAAGGACTTCCTTTTAGAAAGAGAAGTATAAATATAGGAGGATTAGCACGAATAATATTTAAAGTCACAGCAACCTGCATGATTTATTTTTATCAGTCCTGCTAAGTGTCATGGTTATAGGAAAAAGTAAATTTTAACAAATAGGAAGTTCTTTTGCTCGTATTTTGCTAGAACACGGAGCAAAGCCAAGCCAAAGTTGTAATTTTTGTGATTTATAGAATTTTGAAGGCCCAAAAAGGTGACATATTTGTGCAGAAGCAAAATACTTTGGGCTGTGATTTGCTGTAGGCAGTGCGGCCACACGGCTGAACCCCAGAGGGGTGAGATGTCACCCACCATACCCATCAGCAGCAAGAAACGCTGCTCCATGGAGCCATGGTGAGGAGTGGAGTGCTGCTGGGGGTCTGATGTACCGGCAGGGTGCAGCTATCACCCCAGGGTCAGCTAAAGCCCATGTTGTGGATGAAGGTTTCTCGAAAGCTACGGCAGAAGGGAAACTTTTAAAGGGGCTGCGTTGCTCTGGGCCAAATTGTGGATAGGTGACAGATTAGATAATTTCCACTGGTTTTTGATCACATCACCTGTTCCATTCAGTTCATGCCAAGTTGTTTTTGCAAAGCAAATCTGTTCTTACTTGATCTCAGTGGTTTGGCTTTTTATTTTAAATACTAAGGTGATATGTTTAACAATTGATATCAAACTATTGTAAGGTGACCAGAGTGAAATGATTAAATATTCACAAATGAATTTTAAGCAGGAATGTCCTTTTCAATTCTTCTTTTGTAACTGTTACTCCTATTCAGAACAGACTATCAATTTTCAAATACTTCAGTCTTCATTTTCTAATCAGCTTTTGCTGATCAAAGTGCCTTACGGTTTTATAGCTTGACCTAATTTTCACTGTTTCTTTGTCCATTTCATAAATAATATCTCTTCCTAAGCTCAAGTGGAGTTCATCGCTGGAAGTATATTTCTGTAGGATATTCTTTTTTTATGGTCATGACACACTTCCTTCCAAATTTTAACTTATTGAACTCCTTCGATTTCCTTAGTTGACCTGGGCTTGCTGGGGAGAAATGTGTAGCTTAATCTGTTGGAGGCAACAACAGCCCTCCCGTAGCTGATGAAGCAGCACTGGCTCAGGTTAATCTGGAGAAACATTCTCTTTAGGAGATGCTCACTGTGCTGCTCTGGAAATCAGAACTAGTTTGTTGAGTAAAGAAGGCATTTTTCTTTGAACATGGCTCTTTCAAAGCCAGCTGAACTCCAGTCCTGCTCCTCAGAACCACACACCTTGCTTTAGGCCTGAGATACATGATGGATGGCCCACACTGTCTGAAGAGAAAGCTGTTTATAAATATCCCAGCCTACGATGAAGGGTCTGACCTCACTTACACCAGCTTTAGCCCAGCTTTACATTAACTTACATGAAAAAAAAGATCTATAACATATAAACTCTGGAGAGTAAAGTTTCCTCCAGACATGTGATCTGCTTCCTGTATTTGAAAGATATTTATGCTCCTTTCCTAAAGGAAAGGTTGCTTTATGATGCTCCGCTCATGCGTGTATGTAGTCAGCCCCCTCTGCATTTAGGAGGTTTTTTTGCTTTTTACCTTTTTACTTTCACCAGCAGGACTTGGCAGCAGATGCACAGAGAACAAGGGGATCAGTAGATGGTCACCTGACAGCGTAAGGGCAGACGTCATGTCATGCAGACTTCTGCATCTTACAACAAAACCCGTGAAGACAAGCTTAAAAGACTAGCTATGTAGATAAACTATGCCCTTCCCCCTTTTTAATGAACATAAGTAATTAAGCTATCTTCCCAGCTCCTCCTGCCATAGCCCTTTGCCCTCCAGCCCTCCTTTCCAAGCTGGCTGAGAAACATGCAGCATCCCAAACATGTACCACTCACACTGATGGGCTCACACGTCTAAAGCCCAGCGAGAAGGAGAGCTGGAAGATTAGAGGAATGCCGCAGCAGGTCATCCAGAAGAATCAGCTCTGGAGGAGAAAGCAGAGTGCTAGCAGGCACGGTCTGTTAATAACAGACTTGCATCTTTCCACTCCAGAGCTCTCAAGGTGCAAACCTTCAGATGTGCAAGACCTGACAGGCCCGCAGCACTTATAATTAGTGTGTGTAGACAGGGGCGTTTGGCACCAATGAGATGGTTTGTGGAGAATATGTGTCAGTTTGGTCATCTGAAGAGAGTTGGCCACTTGTCACAGGCAGAAATGGGAGGGAGACAGCAGCTGAATGGGGGTCAGGACATTGCGGCCAGGACAGTGAGAAGACTGGAGTTTAGGCAGTGGAGGGGGAGTGCCTCAGTCACCAAATACCCAGAGAAGAAACACAGCTGTAGGAAATGTCGGGAAGTGGCAATGCTGCTGGAGGGGTCAGTAGTGCTGGGCTGAAACACAAAGCTCCCCAGTACCCAGAGGAAAGAGTCCGTGCAACCAAAGCTGAAAAACAGCAAGCTCCACCACTGCAAGACTCCCAAAGGTAGGGAAACCTGGTGAGTCTGCTGCTGAAGCAAGGCTCAGCTCCTCCACGGAGGAGGAGGTCTCTGAGGGTCTGCCCAGGATGTGGAAGGCTCACACCTCAGGTGTAAGCAATGTAACATAAGCAGCTTTCCATCTGAAATACTGCTGCAGCACTCCTGGTGTTTAGGAAAAACTCACCAGTATAATCTCCATAATCAAAAAGAGATGAGAGTGCTCATTCAAAACAAACACTTTGAAAATGAAATTGCTTTTTCTTTTTTTTTTTTCATTTTGAATTATTTTCCTCATCAGCTCATGTTCTTTTGGATTCCTTATTTTAGTGTTACAAGAACTTGAATTTTTTGTTATGTTTTTCTTTCATAATCTCTTCAGGGCTAGATTTTGGTAGCACCTTTATCACTAACTGGCTCTGTTCGTCTACAAGTACTAAAGCCAACTTTACAAGGGAAATCCAGCTTGATCCTGTTCTTTCCTTCATTAATATTAAATAATAATAATTAGAAAAGACAGCTTCATTCAAGTCAGCTGTCTAAAACTAGTGAAACAGAGGCGAAAAATAAAACCTCTGTGTTTCCTCCATTGTTTGCTCTATAAACTCTGGAGAGACTGAACAGCTCTTTTCTCCATCATTTCTATTCTGGAAAAAAAAAAATTCCCAGCCCCCTCCCTAAAGCTTGGCATTACAGCATACCAAATAATAAAACTCCACCTCTTGAATCAGTTTGGAGCATAGACTTGACTTGCACAGCTTCTCAAGAATGCTTACTTTAATGTACCTTGGACATGCCAGCAGAAATACAACCTGCGTCAGGGAAAGCAAACTGCCAACAGGAGTTGGTGATTTCACTCGTGCAAAGATAACCTGCATGGTAACTGTATACAGAAGGACTTCCTACAGCAATGTGGATTTATTTTTTTATAGAAGGAAAATAAGGGAGTTTATATTAGAACAATCAGTGTGAGGAACACACTTGGATGAACAGTGTGCTTGGCACTCGAGCCACACTGGTGTAATGCCGATTTACGGCTGGCTTACATCAGCACAAACTTGAGCTGGCTGTGAGTTTTTGGTTAACGTGGCTGCAAAGTTCAACAGTCACTGATCTGAAATGTTTCCCTCAGGGCCACCATGGCAGGGTGATGACTTCAAGAAGGCTGTTATCAGTATGGCATGTCACTAACTGCCCATGCAACAACATGAGCTTTAGAAACCTAAACCTTAGCATTTGCTAAACCAGCTCAGTTCAGCATGGAACTGGAAAAAAAATGTGAAGAAAATAGCACAGGATAAAAGGCCTTGTATCTTTATAAAACTCCTATATCTGCAAATAATGCAGGTGTAAGGCTCCATCAATCTAGATAAATGACAGCTTTCTAAACTGTCTTTACCTTTGTTTTTCAGTGGTGAATCACTTCCTGTGGCTGTTCTTGCCACATACTCTTCAATAACGATGACGTAAACAACTGCTGTAAATGATATAAGAAAAAATATTTCTTTTCTTTGGACAGGGAAGTTGAAGTTCTCATGGAAAAGGAAAAGCTCTGACTACTTGGCACCTGCAGCTATGGCAACCGGCCAGCACGATCATCTAATAAAGTTTGGAGCAAACTTCTATTACAGCCTTCCCAAATCAAATACATTTTTGGCATTGAACAACATGTACCTAAAACTCCACAAAGTAACGTGGGATTGCAGTGACGAGCAAAATCACTGCAACATGCCACAAGCAATCACACGTCCTCCAGGAATCCAATCCTCCAGAAGACAAGCAGACCTTTTACCTGTCAGAGAGCAGAAGTAATGAAAGAATTTCACCCATTTGTTCTCCTCTCAAAAGCAGGGCCCAATTCTAGCAACAATAGCACTCACAGCATCTGTTTCATGTTGGCAAAAGGTCATTTATCAAACTAAGGCCTCCTTTCACCTGCTGGCTCCCCAGAGCCACCCCAGGTCTAACGTTAGATATCGCCACCTGAAACTGCTGGCCTGAGCTCATGGTGATCAGACTGATCACTTCACCCCAGTAACGTATCACCACATCTGCTCCAGTATTTGTCCTAAGATGCTTCCGTGTACAAGGACAGTTCCCATCAATGTTTTGCTCAAATCAAACTCTGTGTTTACTGTTTGTTACACCAACAAATTATTTCAATTCATCAGAAACACCTAGCTTACCCCCTTTTCTGATTTCTTACAAAGAGTTTCCACATAGCCCATGCTAGGTGCGCACTGGAGGACTCCAATGGCAAACCGAGCTGAGGGGCAGCCAGGGGTGGCCCCCACCTCCCTCTGCTTTATCCTCACACCCCGTGAGCACTGGAGCAGCCTGGCCTGGGACCCCCTCCCTATGCACTTTGGGTGCAGCAAGGTGCTGACTGGCGAGTCCCTCTTGGAGACCACTGCAGCTGTGAGAGCTTCTGGAAACACCCTTACTTAGCATCTCCACTCCTCACAGTGAATTTTTACAAGAAGTCACATACAGGATGTTACAGAATAAAAGTCCTGGAAGGCTTTGTCTTATTTCAGAGGCTTGTCCACGTTCTTTTCTGCCCCAGAAAACCTACTATTTCCCCATGTATTCATGATACTCAAGCAAAGATAACACATTTGGTGTATTCAGAATACTTAATTTAGAATTCCTATGTATAAAAATTGACTGAAATCACATTTGCAGTTACAGTTTTTAATACAGGAAAAGCATGATGAACATTATACAAGGTGAGGAACACTTGAAAAGCATTCCATGTGCACTATATTGCTGTTTCTTTGACTTAAGCAGTGAGCTTTGGATTTTTGTCAGTTTGGAGTGAGATGGAAAGTATGCTGGACATTTCCAGCACCATGTGAGACATCCTGGGATACCCAAACCATCTTTGTCACAGGACTTCTGGGAGACTGCTGACTGCTGGAGCGGGAGGCAGAAACTAAGCAAAACACTCTGAAAGCATCCCAAATGATGCTAGATGCTTGCAGTTTGCTGAATTGTCTCCCAAATCTTGCTTCTTCCAGTGAAGAAGAGCAGGCAGTTTCCTACCTTAAAAATTCTCTGCCTACATGTTGTGGTTTAACCCACAGCAGATAGCTAGCTCCCAACAGTAATTTGCTCACCCTCCCCCACCCAGTGGGATGGGAGAGAGAAGTGAAGCAAAAAAAAAAAAAAAAAGTAGAACTGATGGGTTAAGATAGGGAAACCGTCTTACTAATACAGGAAAGGAATAAACGATAATATTAATAATAAGAAGAATAAAGGAATAAAAAGACAATAATAATGATAATTGGGACTAGTGATATACAAGAAGGCAATTTTCCACTCACCTAGAAGCAGGAAGAGTGAGAAAGCTCCTCCCCTGCACCATCTCAGAAGTAGGAAGAGCGTTGCTTCCTCTGGAACCAGGAAGAGAGTGACTTCCTCCAGTTCCCTCAGTTTGTGGGTTCCTTTTACATGACGTTATGCGGCATGGGATATCCCCTTGGCCAGTTGAAGTTGATGCCCTAGCTCTATCCCCTCCCAGCTTCCTAATCCCTCCTCCACATGCAAAAATTACAAGGAGCCGAAATGCACCTGACTACACAGCATCATGAAGATCAAAACAAAAGCACAGTGAAGGAAGAGGGGCTGTACTCTAGCTGAAAACCATGACACCACATATCCCTGGAGACTCCATACCCAAGCCCTCTCTGTCTCTGCTTTATTTTAAAGTCAATCTTCCACTAGGGGCAGAAGAACATTTCCTTAGGTGCTGAATTCATGTGTGCATTCAAAAACCTGGAAACCCCTCAGGCTGTATCATTCAGCTCTGACCTGCCACTGAAGGCTTCACCTCCAGAAACTGATGAAAACTCAGAATGACCTCAGACAGATAGGTCATCGCTATTGTACTTCACGTGTTTATGGGTACACGCGCAAGGGCTCTGATGGGTCTTGCATGCCTCTGTGCAAAATAGGTCGGGTCATTTAGAAACCAGACACCTACCAAAACTGCTTATGGGTCCCCCTGTGTACTGGGTGGTAGCTGGTAGCCTCATAGATCTAGCTAGTGTTACTGAAAAATCGAAGCTGTGTGGAAGCTGAAGGCAAGAGTTTGACTTGCATAAGGTGACAGCTTCTGGATCTGAGACTCACGTATTCACAGCTATTAACATTTTTTCAGGCTATGAGTATGTCATTAAGAGTCTAACAATGTCAATGTAACAACGTATAACAAGTAACAAACCAATTTCGGCGAAGCATTTATAATGATGGATTGTTACCAGTTCTAAAATAGTTGTCATACTTCCTTATGTCTGGAGTTGGGCGATATCTTCACAGGCTCCCTGACTGATCTAACAAAACACAGACCTTTACCCTGAGATAGCTGCCTTCAGTCTCCTCACAGACAGTGGGGAGAGCTGACAACCGCAGGCACGATGCGTCTGTCTCTATGTGGGAAAGGGCAAATGCATCACACCATAAAAGGGCCTATTTCTTCCCCTAATGATAAAGGGCGTGCAGCCAAGCTTGTGGAGAGCAGGCACTGTCACATTCAGCAAGCAGGGTCCCACCCAAAGCACCTGCCTCCTTCGTTCTGATGATGGCCCCAGGTCCTGCGACAGATTGAAGGAGAAGATAGGGAAACAGGAGGCCAAGGGCTTGACCTAGATTATCTGAGATGTTGAAAAAGAACATGCCTCTCTTTTGACATGTTTTCTCATTTTTGAAAGGCAAAAAGCAGGTATTATTATTTTTAAAGTCGGCCATTTTCTATTGACCTCAGCCACACTGAGGATAGCTCTCGGTGAGCAACTACACCGAAGTGCAGGAGGGTGTGCCCTGCTTTCTCTATTCCCTAGACAAGCTGGCATGTTTGTAAACAGGGAAACAGTGGTGATTTATGCTGGTCAGGAAAAATGTCTTTGTCTTCATAACTGGAAATGCAGCTATTCCTAAAGTCAAAATTTCTGTGGGTAAAAGTAATTTTTCACTTTTTCATTAAAGCACAGAAATGAAACGCCTCTGAATCACACCAGCCTAAATGGAAATGTGTCAGCTGAGTTTGTGGTGTGTCAGTTCAGCGCTAAGCTGAATTACTGCAGTGCCACACACCAGACTGCAGCACAACATAAGCCTTCCCAAGAGGAGAACTGTTCAGCTGCCTCTGCCCCTGAAACATTGCCCCTAGATGGGCAGTGCATGACCCTGGTGTGGCCAAAAATGTTCAGTCCCACCAAGGCACTCAACCTGGAGAGAAAAATTGAAAGAAGAGGTGGTGGAACTGAAAGTCCCACAAGGCTCTGATTCTCAGGTGGAGAAAGAAAGAGAGAGAGAATCTCAGAATTTTCCACAGGATGGAATTTCTGGTCTTATTTCCCACCTATCAGAATGATCTCACATTTTCTGCATTTAAGAAGGATGTGGGCAAGAATTTTAAAAAAAGTGAGATTTTTCTTTCTCAACATTAGTATTTCAATTTCTCAATGATTCATGAAGAAAAGGCTCTACTAGTATACATTCAGAGGCAGCCTTTTCAAAACAACTATAAGCATTTTTTTTTTTAGATGAAAAATTATATTTGGCAGAAAATAAAAGATAGAAATCCTACAGTACATATTTCTAGGAGCTCTAACTATAGTTCAGTCTTTTCAAGGTAAATTAAATCCATGATCAGCAATGCTTTTGCTCAGAACGAAAATTATATTAGGCAATCCTATGCCTCGAACTTCTTTCTTATCTTGTTACATTTCTAAAGACAAGAAATTTTGGCATGTGAAAAATTCTCTGAAGGACAGATGTTTATAATGGATGCAATGCTGAGAAGTTGTTACTTCATTTTAATTTAACAAATAATGTGAAATAATTTAGCAGTAACTCTTCTTAATTATAAAACAAGAACATACTTTTTTTTCTGAATTTCAACCAGCACAAGCTGAGCTGTTGCTTTAAAATGATGCTTCAGGCCATCTCACACATCCCTCAATCACCTTAACATTTCACACACAGGTAGTGTGCCCGTTTACTTGCTCTACATGCCCAAGGGTCTGAGGATGAAGTAGGCAGCACAATCAGAGCTATCAAATGATCATGCAGATGTATAACTGCTGGATATGCTTTAAGTGTTCCAATGCAAGAAACAAAATATGAGTGTGGAGGAAAACAATCCGCACAATACAAAGGCTAGCCACATGCAGAAGTTGCTGGGAACTTTGTTCAATACCACCCACTTTCTGCTGTTTTTAATCCCAGCTCATCCATAAGACGGTGCTACCAGAATAAAATAAATGTAGCACTGCTACTTTTAGTAGAACTGCTTCATTTCATTCTCTCCTTTCTAAACATCTGTATGCTTCAATTCAATGGCAATACTTTTCCTCTACTTCCTCCTGTTGTAACTCGATACAGCAATTGCACATAGAGAGATAAAGTATTTAAGAATGTGCTGCCTTGATCATAGGTAACTTCATACATCTTGCCAAAAGGCAATAGGTTTCCCCCTCCGGGATGCAGACTCAGCAGTAACTGTTTCCAGATAATTCATGAAACAATTTTATAGTCCCAAGATCCCAAATTAAGGTGTAATGAGGTGGAGGAGATCTATGGGCTATCACAACGTCTCATGATAAGTAACCTTCAAAGGAATGTTACATAAAATGGCCAGATTCATACTTTCAGTGCATTGTTTCTGGGACCTATCTCCAACTCTGCATGTCTGGAAACAAGCAATTTGCAAGTTACTTGTGAAAATGGCGGAGTTCTTTGTTTGGTGACTCAGGACTCCAGCTACCCCTGGGAGCACAGAGCTGCTTATTCAACGGCAGGACTTCATGCCTGGCTAAGGGACTTCTGAGTGGCACCTCAACATGCAGCAGCATTTAAGCTGGGAGCTGCAGACCTGGGGCATGCCAAGAGTCTTCCCAAGGTGTCCACAAGGAAAGATTAAGGAAAATAGTACTATTGTAAAAGGCTTACGTACCTCAGTACCTCTACAGGAGCATATGCCTAGCCCATCAAATGAAAATAAAAAGCCCAGAGCCTGCTCCAAGTCAGTGTGTGGAACAGCTCAATCCTACACAAAAAACTAGAATGATCACTTCCAACAGTAAGAAAAGACTGACATTTAATGACAGTTGCTTCTAACATGTTCTCAGAAATAACATAGATCTCATCTTTTAGATTGCATACCATTTGTTGTCCTGTCATCGTGTTGCTGTTTTCCTTTCAGAATTAACTGTGCAAATTAATTCTTTGTCACAAGAAGCAATGGACGTTTCATTTTGGTGTCTAACTGTGAACATCATCTTTTTCGCCTAGGCGAGCGTGACAGATCAGTCTGACTTCGCACGGCTTGATTTGTGAGCAGTAGGCAGACTCCTTCGTGGCTACAACGTCTGCCATCAGCCTGGATATTACGCATACCCACTCTGTTTTCTAAAATGCATAGTGACTAAGCATTGGGCTGTTTTCAAAAAAACTCTGAGCCCTCAACAACTGGACTCTTTTTCTGGATTCTTCGCATACAGAATGGAGTTCAGTGTGCCACCCATAGCCCACTTGAGGTATTCACTGGCCTGTTCACAGGGTCAGTGGCCACCTCTCTGTCTACAATGAAAACAGAGGTGCCAGGAAGCACAGACAACAGTCTAAAGACACAATCACTCTGGTAATTACCACTGCCCAGGGGCTGTGCTTGAGGGAGCCTTGTGTACTGCCCAGGGATGGGTGCCCGGTATGACCCCACCAGAGGAGCAAGGCCCCTGTGGGACTGCTCACAGCCACAGCTGGACAGAGCACGGGACTGGTAAGGGACAGAAATCTTTGGCATCATAACTACTTCCCCTCTCCCTCACAGAGGGTGGAAAGGGATGTCTATTACTTCTGGTAATTAACCAACCCAAGACACTACTGCTGAACAACTGCCATGCCCAGCTTTGGCATAACCCCACTCTAACGGTTTTCGCTTGGGCTTGCGCTGAAATCGGCTCTGCCGTATCTCTATGGGACCGGTGCCTGAGAGGCAGGACTAAAAACGCTGCACAGATCTTTTGGAAGATTCAGCGCTTGACAAAGGATCCTGAAATGGGTTTCTCTGCCAGAAGTTGTACAGAACCAGGTTGTACTGAAAATTCCTTGTTGCTATGGTTGCTGCTTGCTCTAAATCTCTTTACTACTCCTTGTTGAACAGCAGTAAAGGAGAATAAAAACATACACAACACTTGTAATTGCCTAGTGCATATTTTAACATTTCTCTTTGGTGGCTGCTTTAAATTATGCAGTAATATTGCTGGCATGTTTCTCCAGTCCCTCTTCCCTAAGAGAATACATTTTACAGTGCTGAAATTGGACACTGGGTGTAAGAATCACACATTTGAATACTTTTTTTCAGTAGCAAATGTGTCACATGCAATGTATTACAACTCAAGCTGTAAAAATTAAGTGGCATTTGCATTCATTAACCATACATGAAATCTAATTCCATTAGGTCCAGCAGCATTAAGGTCTGTCTGTTGCTGCTGATGTTACAGCTTAAGGACATTATATCTTCTGGCTAGATTCTGTTTCATAACCCAATAAAGCTAGGAATTAGATCCTGGCTTGATGCCTTTGCAGATCCTGCTCGTTGAACATATATCATGAAAGCTGTAGATGAAAATTATTTATATTCATCATTGTCCAAAATATTAATTTACCAAAAAAAAAAAAAGTTTAACCGGTTAAGCAAGCTGTGGGCACCATGCCCACAGCTGAACTAATTTAAAAGACAACAATACGAACAATCCTGAAGCCAAACCTCACTTATAATCTTCCAGCTTTGTTACAGATATGATACAGAAGAACTGCTAACATTTCATCAAGCCTATTTAAAGACTCAAAAAGCTTGCAGTTACATTTCATTCAGCTTCCCAGAAATGCTGATCTGCTAAATCCCCCAGGAAAATCTGGGATATTTTTTCGATTTGATGTTTTTAGCTGACATAGCAATCAAGTAAAAAGAAAAAAAAAAAAAAAAAAAAAAAAAAAAAGAAAAAAAAAAAAAGGAAGGCAAAACATGACACAATTTGATTTGCAGCTTGTGAGAGTTATTCTGCTGAAAGAATAGCTTGAGTGCAGTATTACGGGTACAAGCTCCAGCTCAAGAAATAAACCAACATGGAAAAATCATTTTGGTCTGCATGTAGTTTCACAGATGACATCATGATCAAGAACATGAGAGTGCCCTCCTTACTACTGAAAAATCAAACCAATTCAAAAGCACAGAGAATTTTTCCTGGCACTTGCTATGAGATGAGTGCAAGTGCCAGTGCAAGCTTTCATCCACAGTCCTTAGTTCTCACTATCAAATTAACGAGGGTTCATGAAGTAAGAGTGCTTACCTTCCAAGCTCTTTGATGTCTTCTCTTATTCTTAACGACAACATCAAGCTAGTCCTCCTGTTGCAAGCACCAGCAAGATGTTTATTTCTAATGAGCTGAACAACAAACCTATTTCCATGGAGATGTGAGAAACAGAAAGGTTTTACTTAATTATGTACAGATGATGCCTTATTTTCCTGTAAGTAACTTCTCAGTGGTCTGAAAGGCTATTTTTCAGAAAACAAAGTTCACAGCCTTATTTAAAACATAATATCTGCAGCACAAGAGTCTACCATGAGAGAGAGATGCTTATTTTATGCCTTTTTAAGGACCCTTTATGGACAATCCTATCTTTGCTTCACCCTAGGCCATGATAAATATATGTTTATATAATATATATATAAATAAACGAAATAAAAATGAAAATATAAAATGGAACCAAACTCACTGCAGTCGTACTTCTATTTTCAAACCATTCCATCATCTGTTAAAAAAATCCCCAAAACTACCAACACAGGCCTTGAAGTTCTTGAGAAGCTAGTATATATTCTGCTTTTGATATGCAGAGTGGAAGTCATTTAGTGTAACAACGGCATCTAAAAAGTAGCCATCTATGTCTGAGGTAAGTCACCATAGTCAGTGAAGAGAGACAGGAACCCTCAGAAAACAGTTAACATCACCTTAATATAAGTGGCTTGGATAAGAGAGGCGAGCCATTTCCCTGTTCTGTCCTAGGAGGGCACGCATTGGACACCTTAGGTCAGTTAATCTCAAAACGGTCAGCTTCACTGAGATCTCACTTGGTGCCACTGGAATCTACTTGAAGAGCACAGTCTCAGCAGTATGTTTCCTATAAATTTACTGCAATGCTGTGGGAAGAAGCTGTACATCTCTCTATTATCGACGTAAACCATTTCATCTACAACAAAAATATGCAGGGGATGACTTGGCAACAAACGGTCCAGGCTGCCTTGTATCCAGTTTGGAGAAAAAGCCATAATGGAGAGTCTCAGTCATTTTTAAGAAGAATTTTTTTTTTTTTTAAATGAAGTTGGAAGAAAAGTGGTATTTCATTTTCAGTTTTCTAGTTGTCATGTTTGCACATCGGTGTCTGTCTGGAACTTGACATACCACAAAAATATGGACTTATTGCTATGATACCCACAGCTGGAGGAATGCAGAAGGCCTTGAACAGAGTCCCTGTCCCTGGCCGCTTTGCACTGCAGCACTGGTACAGCCCAAGCAGAACCGGCCCTTCATGGGAAGCTGAGATCACTCCTGCCCGCAGCTTTTCTGCACCACTTCTCTGCACCTGCCCTTTCCACTGCCATGGTCCATGCCAGACCTGGGCAAAAAACAGTCACCTTTGTGTGGCATGGACTCTGAACTGGGAAACAATTTGGGCTAGGTGGTGGAGGGGAGGCATATTTTTCATGAGTTCTCATGGCCCCACATACCTGCCTGCCCTTTGTTTGCAGCGGGCACTCCTCCTTCTGTCTCTGCCGTAGGCTCCGTCTGCAATGTGAGGCCAACGCTTTATGTAAATCACTTCTCAATGAAGTCTCATTATTAATGCAGACAGCTCTAAAGGGAGAAACCCATGGCATTTGGCAGCAAGAACTGTTCATGAAAATGTCATTACAGAAGTCAATCTACAAGCCAAGAAAGGCTTCTCTACATTTTATTTATTTTTTTTTTTTCCTGTCTGCTGCACCTCTGGGGACATTTCCCTAACGTAAACCTCCCTTGGCACCAAGTCACAGCTTTACCTGTAAATGGGCAGCAGTTTCTGGCAAACTGGTCACATCTGAGAGGAGGGTCTCTGTTTAAACACCTTAGAAATGTGACAGAAATCTATGAGAGAGGCATGGGACTAAGTGGCAAGGCTGAGGAAGGGGAGACTCCAGTGACTGGCTGCAGGTCAGGCAATTTTCTGCAGCACTGCTCTGGAAGTGGCAATGAAGCCCCCGCTTTGCAGTGCTCCAGTAGAGTTGATGACTGAGCAACTCCCTGCTTAGATCTTGCAAGTTCTTCATGTTTGTAGCTCCTACTGCTCACCAGAGCATCCTCCTGGTTACATCTATGTTGTGGGATTCCACTTCGCTGACTCCAAAAACCTAACACAACAATTCTGCTAAAAATCTACCTACTCCTTCAAGCCACTTATTCCTTGTCATAGTGGACCATATTAACTGGAAGCAAGCTTCTGATAAACTGACTCAAACTGACACTGAACATCCCTTTTCTCTCCGTTTCCTGGTGAGTTCCCATTGCCACATCTGACTGCTGAGGGCTTTCATTTGGAACAAGCAGCTCTTGGCATCAAGGAGAGGTCAGTCTGGTGTGGGTTCACCGGCGCTGATCACAGCTCATGTTCATGAGTTATAAGGGGGTGAGGTGCCTTTCTCCTTAATCCTGAGGGCTTTCAGGGTCTGTATTGTACGCATGTGTCCGTATTAAGCCAAAAAAAAATTTGTGGATAACAGATATTTTATAAAAGCAGCTACAGTATTTAGAAAAATGTTCAAGCTTTTAGGCACATACAACATGCCAAAAACATGTGTGCCAGCCTGCCCCCACCTATTTTTTTTTTATAACAATGTTATTGGACTATTAAAAAATTATACTATCCTACTCACAAACTTTATGTTCTTATATATGGTAGCCTACAGTCCATAACTGCAGGATCACAGAATGGTGGAGGATGGCAAGGCCCTTTGTGCCCATCTGGTCTAACCCCTGCTTCAGCAGGGACACCCAGAGCAGGATACCTCCTGTTTAAATATTTTGTTTAAACAGTATACCTTGGCCCTTATTTGTGCTCAGTACACACTACCCTAGTTTTTCAGTACATTCCTTTTCCCATCAGCTTGGAAACTGGTTCATGCTTTTACACTGCAGCATTACAACCCACTGGTGGCAAAAGGGAAAACCATGATGAGTCTATTTCATCTCTGCATAGCGTGGCAATGCAACACGATGTGGCAAAAGATAAAAAAAAAAACAAAAACAAAAACAAAACAAAACAAAAAGCATAATTTCCCCATTCTGCAAAGAAGTGAATTCACAGAGAAACTGCCACTAACATAAGTCTGTTCCCTCTTCCCCTCATACTGTACTTGGCAACAAGAAGGCAAGAGTGCTGAAAATGTTCACACCAGGCAATAACAGACAGCCAGTGATGGGCGGGGAAGAGCAAAGCAAAGCTGTTTCTTGCTGAAGTGTTAAAAAATAAATGAAAGTCCAACAGACAGAGAAAACGTAACCAGTATTTCAGAACACTGCTCTTTTTGCCTTGGAAACCCACCCCCTAGTTTGGCAGCTGGCACTGAGGGAGGACACTGGCCTTGGGATGCTCATGGGACAGCCAGCAATGATGTGTTGCAGCCCACATTGATTTGCTGCAGATCATACTGCAGCCAAAATGCTATTTACTGTGCAGGACACATAGGACGTGATGCCTCAGTGGATATACTTCACTGTCATGCCCGATCAAAAGTTCTGCCTTGGAGCAATCTTAGTTTGAGAGAACCCCCAGCAGTTTAGTAAGTAAGAAGGCACCCAAGGTGACACTTTAGAGGAATAACATGAAAGTGTACTCCTCTCTCCTGTGTCCCTGGCTATTTTGGAAGATTACACACAAAGCCTAACTTTGCTAGCTGGTACTTGGAGAGTAAAAGGACCTTTATGCCCTTGTTCATGCTTTATCATTGCTTCCTAAGGAGATAATTAAATAAAAAATGCTGACTCTACTAAGGAACATTGGATTTTTAAGTCAAGATATTTATTGAAAAGATCTATTTTAAGGATATTTAAGTAAAGGTAAAAAGAAGTCAGGTGGTGAGCTCACTCTTTCCTACACCCAGGCAGAGCCCAATAGCACAGAGCCATCATACACACCTTCCGGATGCAGGGCTGATGCCACACTGTCTCTGCACCACACAGCTGCTGACCAGTTAAGAGACAGCCTCAGTGTGGGGAGAAGGAGATATTCTCCCCTGAACACACTGGTGGGGCACGCGAAGAGCAGACGTTCCTTTGGAAATACTCTGGTTGGCACTTATCGCGTTACTGCCAAGAACATGCTTTCTTCCTCCTTGATTCAGTCTGCCTACAGAGCCCTACCTAAACTCATTTTCTTCTCTTTGCTACAGTACCTAAAAGTAGACAAACAGATCAATTTCTCTTTCTGCTTTTGTCTTCTTCTGGACAGGTTTATTCGTAGAAGTAAGGCTGACGTGTTATTTCTGTCAGCTCTGTGCCCAGCTCCCGAAAGCAGGAGCACAGATCCCAGAAGATGTACTGCAGCCAGGAATGGGTTAAGTGAGTCTCTTGGACAAAATAAAAAATGCTACTTCTCTCTTAGTAGCTGAGATAGGACCTGGGAAAAAGCACTTGGGATGGGACTGCCTATGTGATTTATCTCCTCAGACTGACAGTTGAAGGGAAGGATTTGCTCAAGATTCAGTAACCTTTCTCGTTTGGTGAAGAACTGAGAAATGCCATGCAGCAGCCCTCCTCTGAAGGTATGGGGGAGTCCTCAGGTAGGAAAAGAGGAGGGCAGCTTGCTTAGGGGAGAGAAGGTACATCAGAAGGATGGCTGTCCGAAGGAAGCAAGGCAGGCACCTTCTACTTTCCCAGCCAGGTCAGGGGAGCCTCAGGTCTGTGCCACACCAGAGGTCAGAGCACACACCAGAACACTCTTCCTCCTTTCATGGTAGTCACAATTTTAAACTGCCTACGTGGATCCCAGTAAAGCCACCAAATTTATCTTTTGTCAGCAGCCAGCCCCAAACCATTCTCTGGCATCAAGGAATCTAAGAGATTTCTTTTAACTTGCTCTACTAAAAACAGGAGAAAATACCTATTTCTTCTTACCTATTTTCCTGTTTTCCACATCAAAGTGTAAATTTGTTATGCTTTGGAAATTCTTTTTTCTTTTACTACTTAGTGTGCTAAGGACCTCTGAAGAACCAACGTACCAGAAATACATATCAGACATTACCAAGCCATGTCAAACAGACCATCCTAAAAAAAAGTCTTTGAGACCTATTGCATTCCAAAATAAGGTACAATTCATTAATTTTCAGAGCTCTCTGAGAGACCCAGTGCTGCTAAACACTTCAAGACAGTTCATGAAGTTACTCAGTAAAATGTTCTCTCATCAGAAAGCATCAAGTAACTGGAACAAGCATTTTGCAGGGAAACACAGAAACATTGTCAGAACTTTCGTCAGGAAATATTTCTCATCTCTAGGGTGTGATTTATGATCAAAACCCGAGAGAGGCTTAGAACTGACAACAGCCTTAAGCTCTGGGCTCTCACAGACCTGAACTTAGGACCCCCATGTGCTAGGCAGGTGCTATAAATCACCAAGGCATAAACTACCTACCAAAGTTCGTCTCACTTTCACAGGCTGGCACTGATCCATTTTGCATAAAAAATTAAACACTGCAAAGGAGATCCCTGATATTTCTGTAGTCAAAGCATTTCTCTGGAATGTGGGAGGCTGGCAAAGTTGAATCTTTTGCACCTGATGTGAGTGGATTAATGAGCTGTTGGTTATGCTCAGTGAGGATCTTTCCTCCTGTCTACTTTTTTTTTTTTTTTTTTTTCCAGATAAAAATAGAAGGAACTTGTTTCCAGCCCTACATGTAACAAAAAAGAGTGGTGGTTTTCTATTTGAAACCTCAAAGTCACATAAAATTAGGAGATAGTCTCTCACACAGCTCTTAGAGATGACTCATCCCTGGGAGATGGCCATGGTTTTCTTTTGGGACACTCAGAAGCTTCCAGGTGAGCTGCAGTGCAGCACTTAACAGGCACATCCTTAACTGTAGGGGCTTCTAGAGCAAGTCTGGGTTAAATGAGGCTTCTTGGAGTTTGGCAGCAGAGACTCAAGTTTAACACAGAGTTAGAGGGTGAGAACTGTCAGAGCTGAGAAGTCACATGGTTTATACTCTGCCTGTCTCTTTACCAGAGTTCTACTTCGCANAGATCTTCAAGCATGCAGAAGGGCACTTGGAAGGTATTACTTTAACTTTTCTGTTTTTTTTTTTTTTTTTTTTTTAAACAGCCTGCCTCAGAAATGAGCACTGAAATGAGACATTTGTTGCAGAGGGACCATGGAGTTTTGCAGTTTGTTTGGATCTAGGTCCCATTTTAGCCCTAAATCAACCTTGGGATATAACAGTTCATTCTGTTTTCCCTGCTTTCACCTTACCACAGGTTAACTGGGGGCCATCATACAACCAGTTATTGTTTCATGTAACCAGCAACAAAGCTACCTGTCTGGATCACTGTACACATGTATCAACAACAGAATGTGATTTAGGAGTCCTTGGTCCTGCCATTTCAGATATGAAACAGCAATCAAGCAGAGCTACCATGTCAGAAGCTACTCTTGGGGTTGAAGTTTGGGCAAAGTGGAGTGAACCCAGGAGATTTCAGTTTTACCTACACAAAACAGCTGTGTCTGAGTTGTGCCATTGCAAATACAGTGTGCGTACGTATGTGTGTGCACATCATAACTAAGTGAGGCAGCAGCAACTGCAGGCACCCTGGAACGTTTCATAGAATCACAGAATCATAGAATTGTCCAAGTTGGAGGGGACCTTTAGAGGCCACCCAGCCCAACTCCCCTGCAGTGAGCAGGGACACCTACAGCTGGGTCAGGTTGCTCAGAGCCCTGTCCAGCCTGACCTTGAAGGTCTCCAGGGACGGGGCAGCCACCACCTCTCTAGGTTTTACCTTTGAGCATCCCAGGGTGGCTCAAAGGATGCACAAGAGAAGATGGCAACCTGCTGCATAGCAAAAAAACCTGTGGGCAACAAGGTATTTGCACAGTTCAACTTGTTGTGTTTCCCCATGTGAGCAGGGATAGAGCAGTATGTAGCATTAAACTTCTCACAGCTTTTTCCAGAGTAGCTGGAATCTCTTCTTTCTTCTCCAGCCCAGGCAAACCTCCATCCCAGGTCCTGAGCAGGCTGCCTCTGAAGTGGCCAGGTCTCAGGTCCCACCAGCTCCACAAGGGAAATGGGTCGCTTCTCTTGCAGCTGTTCAGCAGGCATAAAAGCATTATCATGCCTGGATGTACATTACCACACTTGTCCCTTCACTCCTGCACTCCCATTTCCTCAGACAGCCACAGGGAAAAAAATATATATATATGTAGTATCTTTATTAAAACTATGTGCTTCACTTGTAGCAAGAGTAAATTCCATTGAGAAAGTATCCCCTCTGCAAATTGAAAGTCAGCTAGTCAGATGCACAGCTCCTCAGAACAGAATCAAAATGAGTCCCCTGCAAGCAAACATGTACTTGGGTGTCTGGGGATCTCCTGAAAATCTCCAGCTCATCATAGAACTCGAATACGTAGAGCTGGGAAAATTAAAAAATAAAACATAAACCATGATGAAAGTAGAAGGCAATCTATCTTTTCCAGTCAGTTCCCACCCACAGCTGCCCCAAGGAAGAGCAGATCGCTACCCAAGCATTCCTCCAGCAATTACTTACTATGCTTTTCTTGAAAATTTCAGGCGGCTGAAGTCCCACCATCCCTCTGAAAAACCAATAATGGTTGTTCTTCCCCTTTCACTCCTCCAAAATAACAGTTTTAGATCAGTTCTTACAAACATGAAATAACAGGCTTCTTCTGAAAACTTCCTGTGACCATGCACTAACTATCCAGACCTGGGAGATGGGCAGAAATCCTCTGGGTTGTAGACAGTGCTGCCTCTGTTTCAGGTGCGCTGGCTGGTGGCTGATGCACACTGACAGTAAACACTAAATAGTACAACCATGTTTACCTGTACACACTGCTTAGATTGGGGTCATTTTCACGCGTGGCTCCCGCATCCCATTTGAAGAGACAGGTAAAAATTGATCTTAAAATAAGAATACCAAGCACCTATAGTCTTCCCTGCATGACAGGCTGTATGTGTTTGTTCATATGTGTATGTCAGACAGTGCTGGAATATTTTTAACACTAAACTGCTGCATCCAGAAATTGGTAAATTAAATAATCATTCATTAGTTACCATAGCGATGCAGATGCAATCACAGTGAACAAAGAAGGAGTGGGGTGGGGGGAGAAAACAGGAACAAATGCTGACAGGAGCAGGGCCCAGCATTGATTTCTGTTAATACATTTCTTTTTATTAAAATCCCCTGGCTGTTCCATATTCATTAGTGCTTCACCTGCCTGCAAAGGGAACCAGCGGATACCTTGATATGGCCAGAACGAGCTGGAGTAAATTGGTGTAGCTCTATTGACTTTGGCGGAGAGGAACTGGCTTACAGCAGCTGGGGATCTGGCAGGAAGCACATCAAATTCTCCTCAGCTTCTGCAGCAGCTGAACACTGCCGCAGCCTCTGGTACTCCGCTTCTCCTTGCAGTAGCGCTCGCCGGTAAACAAGCACAGGCAGGGAGAAGCTGCCTCTCCCAAAGCCAGTTGGCGGCTTTAGCCACCTCGCTGTCATTAATTTCAGTGGCAGCTATACAGCTCGGCCTTCTAGTCAGCCTTGAGGACCTCATCAATAACCCCTTTGCTGCTGATAGGAGAAGCAGCATGGGGGTAAGTGCAGTGCCCATCGGACTGCTTTAGGCAGAGGGGGAAGCATAGCCTAGTCCAGGCCCTGCCCATGGGTAACGCGGGGACTGCCTGCCCCGGCCCCTGCAGCGACACGGTGAACAGGCCTGCCCTCCCTGGGGGGCAAACGCACCCGCCGTCCAGTGTCGGATGATAATGCCAAGCGACTGGCCTGTTGAAAGGCCTATTAAAAATTCTTCTTCTTCACGTATTTCTGCACAGATGTTTAGATAGAAGAGTGCTGGCAGACTACCTGCATGGGTAAGCCAGCTGGGAACCACTGAGCTGCAGCCCCCGGCAGTTCCCACTGCCCTGACTCTGCTTCACACTCTGGGGCAGCTGTTTGTCCTTTGTGGCTGTGCATTATTTTGAGGAGGGTCTATCGGCCCAGAAAGCCCAGACGCAGGAGCTGATGCAGGCACTGGTGCCAGCAGTGTGGAAAGTCCCCATGTTCAGCCCACTGGTAGTGACTCATCCCCAGCTTTGCCCCTCTCTGCAGCCCAAAGCCAGGCTCGCTCTCACCTTCACTGGTCCCCCACACACGTGTCTGGGGATTACGTTCCTAGCATGCAACAGCCAGAACAGAGTCCTCAGGGGATGAAAGAGAAGAGAGACAAAGGCGCTGATGCTGATGCTGATGCTGATGCTGATGCTGATGCTGA
>VXAV01006721.1:68506-102202 GCA_013399715.1 Alectura lathami | reverse complement strand
CTGAGCTTGCTCCTTGTCTTCAGGAGTGGTTAAGGAGGAAGTGTGGCAGCCATTAACAGCTTTTGTAATAAAACCCCGACCCTGAGCATAGCGTTCATCCTGCAGATCAGCAAACACAGGCATTTTTGATACAAGAAAGAAGAGCTTCAATTCAACCACTCTATTAACTAATTGTTGTTCCATTGTTTTTATCACTGCTTTTGTTCTGTAAAGGTCAGAAGTGTCTGGTGAGTATTTAGAGTGAAACAAACACAAACTTGTTCCATGCATAAAGAATGATGCAAAAATGGTATCTTGTAATAGAAGAGTTGGGGATCTTAGCAATGGTCGACACTATAAAGAGGTTTGATCACCTTTGGGACCGTTGCTGTATGTGCCACAGTTGTGTTAATGTATGAAAACCATCAATATGTAAACAAATACATGTTTGTGCTTAAAAAATACTGAATTGCGCTTTATATGTCCTCACTCTCATGAAAAGAGAAAGTACTTACAAATTCATTGAACATTTCTGAAGAGAGGAAGTGGATGTAGTGTGAAAGTTTAACTGCCCGGTCAAAAAGTTCCTCAAGGGAAACTTGGCAATTGACAGATCCACTGGGGCAGATTGGCAAGGAGGTCACTCCTTCCTTGGTCAGAAGCATGTTGGACACCAGAAGGAAGATCAGCAACAAACCTGTTCAGGTTTAGAACAAACCAGAATAGAAACATATTGACAGAAACGTGCATTTGGAAGTAGCTATCAGAGGCAGATGATAGGGTGCAGGGGGGTGTTGGCTGTGCTTAGCCACACAGCTAAGAGTGCCCCACATGCTGGCTCTTGAAAATCAATGGAGGACGGAAGTACTGTCATTCAACTATCCTTGCTCCCCTCCATCATCCTGCCTATACAGAATCTGAAGAGACACGGTAACCTGTGTTACAGTACACTGTATTCCAAAGTCTCTACCTAACGTGCCTGACTTTATTACTTAATGATAAATGAAAGAAAGAAAATCAAACTTCTTCACTCTGTAAATATAGATACATAATTGTATTTGCACAGATATATAAGTTTGGAAAATAGATTGCTCTTTTTTTCCTTTTTTTTNNTCCTCCCACGGGTCCTTTTCTTCTTTGCAAACATTTGGAGTTTAAATTAATTTTGTGGAAGGGTGGTTAGGTCACTCTTGTAAGGTTTTGATTGTCTTGGGAGTTCCTTCAGAAGATTTCTTACAGCTGTGCTGCTTTGCTATTTAGAGTTTAACCCTGGATTACCTACTGCTAAGAAAACAGGGAATATTTGGTTTTTCTCCTGAACTTCTGAAACTGGTACAGAGGACTACTCATGTTCTAAAAGACAAAACCTCATCTGTTAAAAGTTTTAATATTAATAGAGTCAAGTTTTCAGCAAAACAAAATATTCACCACAAAACAATGGAAAACTTTAAAGCAAATATTTGGTAAATGAATGCAATTATTCAAAGAACACTGTTCTGTGCTCTGAGAGTTTCAGTTCTCAAAATCGGCCTGCTGCATGCATTGGTTCACTGGATTCACTATCAATGAGAAGTCAAAATACACTCCACAAATTACCAGAGCTGTCCTTAATGTTGTCACATGACGGGTTTCTTTCTAGCTCTCAGTTCAAGAAAAATGCACTCATTTACACAGTATTGAAGTAAGCCATCCTCCTCTCCCATGACCAAGCTCCTGCAGTTAGAACAGTGTTCTGGGGAATAATTTGATGAATAATGAAAACTCAAGACTTGTTGGCTTAGAAAGATGAAGGTGGATATGAAACCATTTACTTCAAAATTATTGGATTGTTTCCGGATTCTGTGGATAATGACTTTACGTAATTGCCTTCTGAGCAGTGTTGTGAGTAGCAGAGCAGTCAGAACCCAGTCTTTTGTGTGTAAGCATCATATTGTTCAAGCCAATTTTCTGTGACACTGCTCAGTGCCAAGGTAGTCTTAGGAGACCCAAAGACTGAACAAAAAGGGGATCAAGCTGCCTTCTGGTTCTTGGAACACCAAACACTTGAGGTGGAGGCAAGCTTCACAATTGCTGGAAAATTAAGTGGCTGGAAGACCTCAGTTTCTAGAGTTGTCACCTTTCAGTTACTTCCTAATTCAATCAAAACTTAAAAGTTATCAGCAAGTGAATGTTAAAAGTCTTACCTTTCAATGAAGCCCCTCTGTTGCTCATGGTAGGGAGTCTGTATGATGACTTGCTCTAGCAGAAAGAAGTCTCAATACCTGCTCTTATTTTCTGCACATGCCAGATTTATATACACCATCCGGGGTCCATTTTGCATACATTCAACAGGTTGTGGAGTTTGCCTCGATAATTACAAACATCAAATTACCTTTCTTCCACATTCATATTCAGTATTTTTTTAATTTTTTTTTTTTTTTATGTTTAACTGTGAGAGGGAATATCATTAACAATTTCAGTTGTGGGATGCTGAGTGTGATTGGATGAAGAGAAAGCCAAAAATTTGCCCTGAATTAGTGGCAAATGCCACTGATCCTAGAAAGCTCTAGTTGTCAGTTCTGAGACAGGTGTCCTCTATGTTTATAGCCTGTTGTTCCCCCTTCCCACAGATGCCTTCTCATCCTTTCTTGTCTCTTCAGCCTTCCAATGTTCAGCCATTCAATGTTAAAATTCTGGCTATTTGTGGGAAGGAAACAATACTATGCAGTATTGACAGTCAGAGAAGCATAAATTGTACTGAATTTAATCCAGAGAAGGGCAATGGAGGCTTCCATTATATGTGAAGTTATAGTTATGACATTCTGGGTGTATAGCTCCATACAGTTAAAAAAAAGAGATTATATAGCACAAATCATGATATAACTTCAAGATGAGATATGTTTAGAGAAACAGGGACAGTTCTTTTATTAAAAAAGAAATAATTGGTAGCAACAAAGAGGAAGAAGTTGCATGTCTATTGTTTAATCATAAACATTTAATGGTTAAATCAGCATCATTTAAAAAACTCCCAAACCATGAGATCATTTTCTATACATGAAAACTCTTTGCGTAAAAGCTGTGCATGTCCACCATACTCAAAGCATACACTGTCGTAATCAGTGGGATCTGTTTCCCCATTCTAATACATCCGTGGTAATCTACAACCTAGACTCAGCAGGTTGGCCCTGTTTTCTTGTTGTGTGAGGTTAATCT
Organism: Alectura lathami; assembly: GCA_013399715.1. Taxonomy (NCBI): domain Eukaryota; kingdom Metazoa; phylum Chordata; class Aves; order Galliformes; family Megapodiidae; genus Alectura; species Alectura lathami. The sequence continues at coordinate 99,031 of VXAV01006721.1, read as the reverse complement.
GCATGAATATGTTAGCAAATACATAATCTCTCATCTGTTTCTCAGATCCATTTACCCATGAAAAGACCTGCTAAATTAGATGATCATAATGAATAAGGTATACAGTGTTAATGAATTTTCTTGCCTCTAGACAACTTGTTCTGTACTTGTGGAACAGGTATGTTTGTAATCCTGAATCCTTCATTATTTCATAACTATGGACGTGATTTCTGAAGCAATAATAAACAAGTGAGAAGAAAGGTAGAGCATCTACTGCATGCATCAGAACATGTTGGGGGCTGGCCTGCTGGAAAGGAGCTCTGCAGAGAAGGACCCAGGTGTCCTGGTGGACAACAGGTTGGCCGTGAGCCTGCAGTGTGCCCTTGTGGCCAGGGAAGTCAATGGTATCCTGGGGTGCGTTAAAAAGGGAGTGGTCAGCAGGTCAAGGGAGGTGATCCTCCCCCTCTCCTCTGTCCTGGTGAGGTCACATCTGGAGAACTGTGGCCTGTTCTGGGCTCCCCAGTTCAAGAAAGATGGTGAAATTCTACAGAGAGTCCAGCGGAGGGCTACAAAGGTGATCAGGGGCCTGGAGCATCTCCCTTATGAGGACAGGCTGAGAGACCTGGGGCTGTTTAGCCTGGAGAAGACTGAGAGGGGATCTTATCAACACTGATAAATATCTAAACGGTGAGCATCAAGTGGATAGGGCCAGGCTCTTTTCAGTCGTGCCCAACAACAGGACAGGGAACAAAGGGCACAAGCTGGAAAAGAGAAAGTTCCATCTGAACATGAGAAAAAACTTTTTACTTTGAGGATGACAGGGCACTGGCACACACTGCCCATACAGATTGTGGAGTCTCCTTCTCTGGAGATATTCAGAATGCACTGGAATGCTTTGCTGTGCAACCTACTATAGGGAAGATGCTTTAGCAGGGATTTGAAGTAGATGATCTCCAGAGGTCCCTTCCAACACCTACGATTCTGTGATTCTGTGATTTAAGGGGTAAACCATGGAAGGCATCCATTGGGAAGCAATAAAAGGACATGCTTCAGCAATAAACCAGAACTGGGAGTAAGTAGTCTACCGTTGCTTAGATCTAAGATGACTGCTAAAACAGTTTGTTGTGCTCAGTCTGTGGCTACTCTGGAAATTGAGGCCTTAATGAGTAAATGAAGAAGCTGCCTTCAGCTGAGAAAAGTGTAAATCTGATGAATTCAGCAAAGTTAGAACAGGACCACAGGAAAAACTCTAGAACAGATGGTGAAAGACAGCTGTCTTCTAAACCATGGCCGCATGGTTTGTGCTCTTGGTTTAACTCAGCTTCTTACCCAATGAGACTACACGTAAGCCTGAAAAATCCTTGTCTTAGGATGTTAAAAGGAGTCCTGTGAATAAAAGGAACAAACATTTCTCAGCCCACCATTTGCTCTTTCGTTTACCCCTCTGCTTTTCTTGACATTTTCAGGAGTTGGTAAGTGATGCCAGAATAAAGCACAGACTTAATTAGTATCAGAGAGTAGATAACCAAGGAAGGCATTCACAAAAGGCAGCAGGTAAACTGCCTGGGCTCCCTCTGCCATTATTGGAGAGAGAAGCTTTTCTCAGGCTTGACAGCATCAACTGAAGTCAGGATCCTCATATGACTTATGTTCTAGAAAAGCCTGTCTCTTGCTCTATAAAAGGAGACAAGCACCTTAAATGTAGATCATAATGTGGTTTATGTGAAACCATTGCATGATGTTTTAATTAAATCATTCTACCACATAATTACATACGTTGCTTTTCTTTTGTCCCTTTCATCCTGAAATGCTTTACAAACATGAATAGATTAAAATTCTCAGCAATTAAGAATCATTGGCAGAAGGAGAGAAGAAACTCTCTGTAAAGTAGGTAAATATAAAGGTAAACTTCTTTTATCAAGTGTGAGAACTGATGTAGAGGTTAAGATGTTTATTCACAGCTGCACAAGAAGGGGGAAAAATTTCCAGATTCCCAGACCTGCATTTTAAATAAAGACTTTAAATAAAGTCTTACTAGTTCCAAAAAGAAAACAATTGTGAGAAAAGAGATGAAAGAGGTAAAATATGACCACCAAAAATAAATGGATCTGAATATTATTTTTCTTTTCTAAGTTAGGAATTGGGTTTTATTTAAAGTTGAGAAAAACTTAAAAGTAGCTGAAAATTCCACTCTCTTCCTTTTGAAACTGGTATGGGTTATATCCTCCAAAGGACAAATCTGGACCCATCTTCTCTTAAATATTCCCTGAAAATTGGTAAAATGAGCTGATCTTTGCCCCTTATAGCCTCCTAATTCTGCCAGTACCAGAGGACAGCACTGCAGAGAGCTGGACAGGCATCAGTACGGAGGGGAATGCTCCTAGAACAACTTAGGATAGTACAGAATGGCTGTGAAAAGCTGACTGTTTCCATCTCCTGTCTTTCACTTTTTCCTTAGTAATTTAGTTGGTTTGATATATTTTTAATTATCATTCTCCTTTTATCTTCAAAAACTTTTCTGGGAACAAAATTACTAGATTGTTACCAACTAGTGTAAACAATATGCCAAGAGAAGGACTTAGCATATGCAGGCTTATATATATACATGGCTTTTAGCTCATTGCTAGATCTTCATAGGCATTGCATACAATGTATCGGTATTACAGATAACAGTATTCTGTGATCGTTTTTCAATAATCTTGTCTATCCACCTCAGATCGGGTGGCAGACCATGAGTTAACTGTCACATTTTGATTAAGAACTATTGATCAGTACTGAAAGATAGTATATTCCCATCCCACTTTATATATTGTTTGAAGATTTTGAGGTATGCAAATTGTTGTGGCTGATTGATAGCTACCGCAGAGGAATGAAAAGCCTTTTCCAGTGGACTGGTTCTTTGCAGAATTCTTCTATTTAAGAAGGGGAATTGAAAAGTGGGAAATACCACTTGATTTTATATTTTACGGAGCTGGAAGTATATTTAATAACCTAACATTAGTTATTACAGAAATTTGAAACTCGTCCAAATTTTTGGTTATGGTTTTATAAAATGACACCTACTTTACATATGCACATGACTGAACATGCAAAAGTGAATGTGCAAATAAAATTCCTCTATGTGATATGAATGTTTGACTTTTCTGATGCACAGTGAAAGAAAAGTTTTCTGTGATCCTGATTTGCATGTGTGAGTTGGAGTTGAAATACTGAATATACAGTTCTTCTTGTTTTCCTTCTGTAGAATAGTTTACAAATTTACCCAGTCAATATAATGGTTGGCTTTGGAAAGAAACAGAGCTGTTTGATCTGGATCTAAAAACAAATCGTCAGAATACTTTAATGTTTCCAATGTGGAAAATACTTTCTGAGGAGGAACTTAATATATTTTCAATACAGATAGTTTCAAATGAGATTTTTTTTTTTTTTTCTAATTACTCCCTATCCTGTCCATGAAAATGTTGTTCAAAATTCAAGTGGTTTCCAAAGATTCTGAAAAACATGGGCTTTTCCTCTCCCTCTTCTTTATTTAGGGAACAGGAGAAATTAAACAGCACTCTCTCCAAGTGTTTGTCTCAGCAGAAAGAGCAAAATGGAGATTGGATAATTTCTTAGTGTGATGTCTGCATAAAGACTGGTGAAAAATAGATAAGAACATAAGGGAAAATGGTTCCATATGGAGAAAAAAAAAGACATGGATATCTCTGGGAAATTTTCAGTTTACTTTTAAGTACCAATGTGATTTCATACTATTTCAGAAGTAGACATGAAAAGATAATTGCAGAAGATGTTTCAAAAATCATTGATCAACATTGCCTCCATGATGACATATGCCAAGTGCACCGTGAAATAAGTGTGAATCCTGTTTAGAATTACAGCTAATGATCACCAGAAAATAAAATAAATAAATAAATAAATAAATAAATAAATAAATAAATAAACAGGGAATTACCAAAGAGCAAAGAGCAAAGCAAACGCTAGCTTGTGCATATTGGTCCTGATAATTGAAGTTGTTTGCAGTGTGTGGCTGTGTGTTTACTAAAGCTCTGTCTGTATGTTATTTCCTTAATAGACCATCCAGCTCCAGCCTCATGGGCAAGGATACCACCCAGTAGATCCAGTTGTCCTAAGCCTCATCCAGTTGGACCCCGAAGATGCCACAGCTTCCCTGGGTAGCCTGTGTCAGTGCCTCACCATGCTAATAGTGAAAAATTTCTTGTTTTTATCTAAGCTAAGCCTACCCTCTTCTATGTTACGTCCCTTTGTCCTATCACTACACTCGCAAAGAGGTCTTCCCCAGCTTTCTTGTAGGCCTCCTTTAGTTACTGGAAGGCGAATTTCGGGTCTCGCCAGAGCCTTCTCTTCTCCAGGCTGAACTATTCTAGCTCTCTCAGCTTTTCCTCATAGGAGAGGTGCTCCAGCCCTCTGATCATTCTCTGAAAAATCACTGAAATCCTTTGTCTTAGCTACAAGAAAAAGTTTGCTTCATTCTGAGGTGTACTGAACATAACTCCAAAGGCTGAAGACCTAGTGATTTAAAGAAGTCTATCTGTTTTGCTTGTTATCCCATACATTTGTTTTAATCTCCTAATTCAGTTTCAATGATTACATTCTGCTAAAATCAGTGAGCTATTTTGCATAAAATTCTGATTTCAACTGGCTACATTCTTCAGAATAAAGTAAAACAAATTTCAAGAATTTACTTAGGCATGTCACAGTGGAACTCACTAGTGGACAAGGTAATTATTGGTATTGTTTTAAGTATTATATTTGTATAACACATTTTTAATGAAAAGCAATAAACAGTAAAATTGCCATCAGGAAGCTGCAATTTTACTGCTAACAAGTGGGAAATAGGAGAAAGAAGAACCCATTTTATTTGCATGTTTTTAATTCTATGGATAAATACACCACTGGAAAAAAAACTTTCTTTAACTCCTTAAGAAACTAGAGTCTGCAAAAGTAAGAGGATTTTTTTTCCTTTTTTAAAATTACAAATACACTGGAAAGATTATTGAAGTGTGCATGGAGATTTTGTGCGTATTTCAGTAGCTAAGTATTTTCAAGGACTGTGGTAAATATGCGTTAGTAGTAGCATGTAGTGTTTGATTTTACAAATGGATAATATCTTGAATTAGCACATGGAGATTTTGCTCTCTGTTTTAGAAAAAGTCCTTAACTTCCTGAAAATCATTGTTCTTCACAGGTGAAGTACTCTTTGCTCAGAAGATTTCTGGTATGCGTGTAAAGATTGACTGGAGAGGAAAAGGTGAATAGAAAAATTTTTGGACTTCGGTTTACAGCCAAATTGTTGCTTTCACACACAAGAGAAAAGCTGATCCCCGCCTGCCCCGCATGCCTCCCCCTAATCCCCAGAGAAAAAACTGCACAACATCACAGCATCATTCTCTGTAGAATCGTGTTTTTTTAATAACAGGAATGTCTTGGCCTCTTGCTGTTCTCGGAACAGTGGGAACAACTTGGTTCCACACTGTTGTTGGATTGGCCATGACTGTGTCTCCTGTAGCTGCCTGAATGGTGGCTGTGTCTGTGCCTCCCACGGCTGTCTGAAGTGTGACTGTGTCTGTGTCTCCTGTGGCTGTCTGAACTCTGGCCACGTCCGTGTCTTCTGTAGCTCTCTGAATGGTGGCCATGACTGTGTCTCCTGTCGTTGTTTGAACAGTGGTCATGTCCGTGCCTCCTGGAGCTGTCTGGAGGGTGGCCATGTTCGTGCCTCCTAGAGCTGTGTGAGCGGTGGCTGTGTGTGTGCCGGGAGTCACTGTGTGATCAGTGTCTGTGCCCATACCTCCCATCATTCTGTCGATGTTAACTGTGCGTGGGCCTCTTGGCAGCAGGTGGAAGATCCACCTCCGTGGGCTCTTTGATGTCCTTTGCTGGATGGGGGATCAATAGCCTCATGCCATTTGCTCCCTCTTGGATATTGCTGGGTGCCAAGGCACGGACATGGCCACACTTCAGACAGCCATGGGAGGCATGGACATGGCCAGTGATGCAACAACTTCATGTTTCACCACCCCGTGGGTAGCCTTCTCGTCCTCAGAAAAGCAGCACAGCAACCTAAAGGAAGACGGATGGTTGTGCCATTTGGGGCCCAACATGGGAGAGATGCCAGCTCTTCATAAGGGCTGGGGGATGGGAAGGAAGGGCTCACACCACACTTGATGACCAACAGAAGGATTATTTATTGCTCTGATATCTTGTAGGTGAACCTGCAGAATGTCCTGATGTCATCTGTGATGTAACGGAGGGTACAGGGTCTATGGTTTAGGTGAGGAGATGGTCGGGCTCTTCCGAAACTCCGTTGCCACAATCTGATGGCCCGGAGTGCAGAGATGCTGGAGGTAGTGCCAAGTGATCTCTGTGGCAGGTGGATCCCACTTCCATCGGTTCTTCTTCTGGTGAATCTATCTCCTTGGATTTCTCGATGTCCACTGCTGGACAGGAGTGCAGTAGCCCATGCCATTTTCTCCCCAGTGATCAGTGCTGGGCCTCATGGTGTTCTCTGGTGGATTCACCTTCATAGACTGCTCACTATTCTTTTGGTGACAGGCATTCCAGAGCAACACGCTGCTTTCTGGACAATGGGTAAGGCCTTGTCCCATGTTGTTCCCTGGATGGACAGCATGCTTGGGCCTCATGCTGTTCCCTGGACAGTGGGAACATGTTGGTGCCATGCTGTTCTCTGGATGGCAGGCCTATCTGAGTCCCATGGCATATTCTCTGGATGTCAGGTGTGCCTGAGCCTCACAGTGTTCTCTGGTGGATCCTATTCCATGAACTTATTGCTATTCTCTGGATGCTTGTATGTGCTAATGTATCTGTTTGCTGGCAAGGTTTTCCTTTACCTGCCTTCTTCACTGGATGCAGGGTGATGGGAATGCTGTTGATTCACAGAATGGAAGAATAGCCTGTGTTAGAAGGGACCCACAGGGATCATTGAGTCCAGGTCCCAGCTCCACACAGGACTACCTACAAATTAAGCCAGTTGTCTGAGAGCGTTGTCCAAACTCTTCTTGAAATCCAGCAGTCCTGGGGCCACGACCACTGTCCTCAGGAGCCTGTCCCAGCATCTGACTACCCTGTTGGTGAAGAACCTTTTCCTAATACTCGGGTTGATCCTCCCCTGATGCAGATCTATGCCATTCCCTTGGGTCCTGTCAGTGGTAGAGAGAGAGAGCAGAAGTGATATCATCTGAAAGCAGGCTGAGACCATTGCTGACGTTCTTGCTTCTTTGGAAGACTCTCAGTCTTAGCTGTGTGCTTGCCAGAGGGTGGACTGCATATTGCTACTTGAAATTCTCAATTTCATAATGGTTAGAAGTGATACTGAATAAATGTGACCTTTACTTGATTGTCTTTAAGGAAGTATTTAATGTCAGGTATTTCTTTTAGTGATTCCAATATCTAATTCATTTTCTCTTCATTTTCTTGTTACTGCCTCTAAACCACATAACAATAAATATATTTTTTTAAACAATTGAAGGGATGTGGTATTTTTTAGCAGGTATCTTCTGACCCATAGGAAATTTGGAACATAATTCTTGTTCAGTGTCTCATTATAACTATTTTATCAATCCACCATATTTTTTAGATATTTTAATTAAGCTTGTCATATTTATTAAACCCAGGTTAGTAATTAATATTGACATAGTGTTTTGGAAATCATATGAAATGGCTCTGGTAAAGTGCATTCAAATTCTTCATAAAGCTTAAATGTTTTCTTAGGAGAAGAAATGTGAGATGGATTATTCTGTGACTGTATACTCTATGCAATTAAGGCTCTTATAAGGTGAAAGGTGTAGAAATCTATACAGATGTTTACATCAGGCACAGACCATATGTTCCGTGCAGAGGTGGTCAGCTATACCAAGGTGTCTAGTAGGAGTCCCTTACGTCTTAAATACTTACAAATAATACCTATGTTTGGCAGCCAATTATAGAAGCAAAGAAGAAATAAATGTTTGGTAATAAAAAATACAATACAGTGGAAGAGTTTAAAGTAAATATTTTTAAACGCAAAGAGAAAACAATACAGTCAAAAAAACTTTTTGCTTGCAAACATTTCTAACTACTCCTTAAAAGGTCAAACAAATTAAATTGCACACCTGCAACACATTTGCGTGTTTAAAAATTCATCAAAAAATGGAAGGTGTGTTTCTGTTCAATCTCTTTTGTAATGAATATATTTGCATCTAATCACAGCTTTTCTCCTTTAGAGATTTCTTACTCATTTCCCAAGTCCTCAATCTATAACCTGAGCTTATGGGATTTACAAAGCTGAGGGCAAAGTCATCTTGGAAATATCATGGCATTGTCATCATCAGAAGGGCCATTGCAAACGGCTGACATGGTATAACTTTGTGACTGAGCAAGAGCAATAACATCAGGTATGCTGTGTGGCATGTTACTTTAGGCACAAATTTTGTTTAGACATAAAGATGTAAAGCCGTGGTTGCCTATTTTGCTGTTGACCCTTCATTAGTGCCATCAAGTGCAGCGTGTTCATTAAATGTGAAGACGTGGGAGACGCTGCGCTGCTTGGCAGCTTACACATAACCCTCCCAGATGCCATTAAAAAAAAAAAAGAGTGATCTATGTATTTTACAATATTTTTTGAAGAGTTGTTATAAAATTATTGTTTGAACTACTTTAAACACCACTCTGCCTGAGGGGTGAAAGCTTGAATATTGTTATGGGGGGGACAAAAAACAAACAAGCAAACAAACAAAAATAAAACAGAACAAGAGGGAGAAGAATGAAAAACAATCCTTGCATCACATTCTCTTTATGGCATTTCTATTTTGCCTCTGGTTTCAAAGCTTATGTCTAATATTCCTTGTGGAGCATATTTGAAGAGTGCTTGGCTTAATACCCATAAAACATATGAATACCATCCTACCCTGCAGATGCCACAAAAATTCAATTGTTGGTAGTCAAAAAAAATTAACTGATTTGAATCTTTCATAAAAATGAATATGCTTAATAAAGGTAGCTGAATTTTTTTTAGCATTAAAATATATTTGAAGTAATTCTTACTAAAGGGCTGAAGTTTTACTGAGATCATGACATTCTTTCCTCCCCACCAGCCTGCCACAATTTTTCTACAAAACTGCTTTTCTGAGCACGGGTTTTGACACCCTCCTTAACCTTATAAATAACCTTATAAATTCGTGGCAGTCAGGTGAAGTCCCTGGTGACTGGAAGAAGGGCAATGTCACACCCATTTTTGAGAAGGGTAGAAAGGATTATCCAGGGATCTACTGAACTGTCAGCCTCACCTCTGTGCCGGGGAAGATCATGGAAAGCGTCCTCCTGGAAGCTATGCTAAGGTGAATGAAAGACAGGAAGGTGATGTGAGACAACCAGCATGGCTTCACCAAGAGCAAGTCCTGCCTGACCAACCTAGTGGCCTTCTACAGTGGTGTAACTGCATCGGTGGACAAGGGAAGAGCCACTGATGTCATCTATCTGGACTTCATTGAGGCCTTTGACACCGTCCCCCATAACATCCTTCTCTCTAAACTGGAAAGATATGGATTTGATGGGTGGACTGTTGGATGGATGAGGACCTGGTTGCAAGATCATACCCAGAGAGCAGTGGTCAAACAGCTCAATGTCTGGATGAAGACCAGTGACGAGTGGTGGCCCTCAGGGGTCCATACTGGGACAAATATTCTTCAATGTCTTCATCAATGACAACAACAGTGGGATCGAGTGCACCCTCAGCAAGTTTGCAGATGACACCAGGCTGTGTGGTGCAGTTGATATGCCTGAGGGACAGGATGCTATCCAGAGAGTCCTAGACAGGCTGGAGCTGTGGGCCCAGGAGAACCTCATGAGCTTCAACAAAGCAAAATGCAAGGTCTTGCTCCTGGGTCACAGCAACCCCTGCTATCAGCACAAGCTGGGGGATGAAAGGATTGAGCAGAGCCCTGCCGAAAGGGACTTGTGGGTACTGGTGGATGACAAGCTGGACATGAGTCAGCAGCGTGCCTTTGCAGCCCAGAAAGCCAACTGCATCCTGGGCTGCACCAAAATAAGTGTGGCCAGCAGGGCAAGGGAGGTGGATCCTGCCCCTCTGCTCTGCAGTGGAGTGCTGCGTCCACATGGGGTGTCCTCCTTACAGGAGGAACATGAACCTCTTGGAGCGCATCCAGAGGAGGGCCACAAAAATAATCCAAGGGGTGGAACACCTCCCCCGTGAGGACAGGCTGAGAGAGTTGGGGCTGTTCAGCCTGGAGAAGAGAAGGCTCCGGGAAGACCAGATAGCGGCCCTTCAGTATCTAAAAGGGGGGCTACAAGGAAGAAGGAGACAGACTCTGTAGCAGTTGTGTATCTCTGTATCTGTTGTGATAGGACATGGGGAAATGATTCTAAACTGAGAGAGGGGAGATTCAGCCTGGATATATGGAAGAAGTTTTTTTACTCTAAGGGTAGTGAAGCACTGGCAGAGGATGCCCAGGGAGGTGGTGGAAGCCCCATCCCTGGTGACCTTCAAGATGAGGCTGGACAGGCTCTGAGCAACCTGATCCAGCTGTAGATGTCCCTGTTCACTGCAAGGGAATTGGTCTAAATGACCTTTAAAGGTACCTACCAACTCAAATAATTCAATGAATCTATAATTTGCTGAATTTTTAAAATGCTAGTATTTGGTGGAGGAGGCGTCAGTATCAAAAATATCAAAATTGATTGCCATTTATTGTGAGGGGTATGATCACGTTAAGAAGTTCTAATTTGTAATATTTCTACAAGTCTTATAATAAAGAAGTATCTTGTGTGTGGGAGAGGGAGAAATAAGTTATAACTAAAGTTGATTGTAGAACAGAAGCTCAAGTTTCTTTCTTGCCATATAGTACTGGAGGAAAAGATTTATATGCTGGGTTGCAAAATGTTCTGAGAGAAACAGTGGCATCAGATTGCAATGTATTTTGCTATTAGGGCTCTTGAGTTCGTATGTAGATGAATCCTGCAGCTGAATCCATTATTTGTGTGTGGCTGTGAGATTCCAAAGATTGCAAATTGTTGAAATAGGATGACCACTTAGCAGATTTTTTTTTTTTTTTTTTCAGTTTACACCAGGCTTTTTCTGGAGATGTAATCTTTAGGTAAATCAGAGAACGTAATCTCCAAAATTCTTCCTGTGGTAGTCAGTTTATCTTCCATAAAGTCTTTCCTACATGGTTGGATGCATGCCAGAAATCTATCCCTGCTACTTTTTTTTATTTATTTATTTTTTTTTTTTAAGGGTTTCATTTTAAACTGTGTCAGTAGAAGGAAATCCATTTCCTTATTAGAAATATTGATGATCACAAGAAGACTGGAAAGGCAAAGTATCTTGTCATTTTAACTGTGCTCCAATTTTATTCATTGCCATGTATGGCCAAGTGTAAAGCTTTTGTAGCTACCCAGGCAATAATAGAAACTGTAGGTATTTGATTTAGTAAAGACTTCATTAATCCGATAAAACCTAAGTGTGAGCTAGCGCTATTGTTAACTATTTTCAGTGCGCTAGACGTGAAGAACCTTCAATGCCTGTAAACATGTCAGCAGCAACTGACTGTTCTTACATTTTCCCTCGAGCCACTTCTCATTTCACAAGGTTTTTTAACTGAGATTACTCATATCTAGTAAAGATTTTTTTTTTTTTTAATATATTTCTGTCTTNACAAGATGTTGCACTTGTTGCAGAACTTTTTTTTTTTTTTTTTTTTTTTTTTTTTTTTCTATTTAGAACATGAATCCGAGAGGGAGCAAAAGGACAACAACAATTATTTACATCTGGTGAGAATTTAAAATTGTTCTTCACCTTCCGGAATGAGATCTGCATGTTTTTTGAAAAATGAAGAGTGAAATGATCAATCAGCAAGAGATTCAACTTCTATCTGAGAGGTCCATAACAGTGTCCAGCGTTCTACAATTATGATTTAGTGGAGGCATTTGATTAGTCTAAAAGTTTTTCCTAATACCGTCTGGTCAGAAAGGCCTGATAGCCTCTGAATACATACAACTGCTCTCATGTTGTCTTATACTACACTAGACATATTTGCCTTAAAGTGACAGTGGAGAAAAAAGTTCATAGTTGGTAGAAATCCCTCATGAAAAATACTTTGCTATTGTTTCTATTTGTTGTGTTTTCTGTAGAGAGATGGCCCTGCAGTTTATGTTTTGTGATAAATCTAAGGGATTGTGGATCTAGTTGTAGAGTTTTGTGATAAAATCAATACTGTATATGTTGCTATTTCTGCAAATTGTATCTTCTAATATCTTTGGAAATTGTAACTATTTCTTTATCCTAATGGAGTATGACTTTGTTACATCCAAAGGCATAGGTCATGTGCATAAACTCTGCACATAGAACTTATCATATAACCATAGAATGGCTTGGGTTGGAAGGTACCTTAAAGCCTGTACAGTTCCTATGCCCCTTCTGTGGGCAGGGTTGCCACCCACTGGATCAGGCTGCCCAGAGCCCCATCCAGCCTGGCCTTGAGCACCTCCAGGGATGGGGCATCCACACCTTCTCTGGGCAGCCTGTGCCAGTGCCTCACCACTGTCTCAGTGAAGAATTTCTTCCTAACATCCAACCTAAATCTCCTCTCAAGTTTCCTCTTGTCCAGTCACTGTCAGACCATGTAAGAAGTTGCTCTCCCTCCTGTTTATAAGCCACCTTTAAGTACCGGAAGGCCATAATGATGTCTCCCCAGAGCCTTCTTTTCTCCAAGCTGAACAACCCCATCTCCCTCAACCTTTCTTGATAGGAGAGGTGCTCCAGCCCTCTGAGCATCCGCATGGCCCTCCTCCGGACCCACTACGGCAGCTCCATGTCTTTCTTGTGCTGGAGAACCCGGGTCTGGATTCAGTACTGCAGGTAGGGCCTCATGAGGGCAGAGTAGAGGGGGACAATCCTCTCCCTCTCCCTGCTGGTCACCCCTCTTTTTATACAGCCCAGGACACAGGTGGTCCTGCAGACCACAAGCGCACACTGATGGCTCATGTCAAGCCTCTCGTCCACCAGAATCCCCAAGTCCTTCTCCTCAGGGCTGCTCTCAATGAGTTCTTCTCCCAGTCTGTACTCATGTCTGGGATTGCCCTGGCCCAAGTACAACACCTTGTCCTTGTTCTTGTTGGTTGCCATGGGCCCACTTTTCCAGCCTGTCCAGGTCCCTCTGGATGGCATCCCTTCCTTCTATTGTATTGACTGTACCACTCAGCTTAGTCATTAGCAAACTTGCTGAGGGTACACTTAATTTCACTATGTCATTGATCCCAAGACTGACCCCCTGTAGGACACCACTCATCATCGTCCTCCACCTGGACGTAGAGCTGTTGACTACAACTCTCTGGCTGCAACTATCCAACCAATTCTTTAACCACCAAATAGTCCACCCTTCAGGTCCATATATTTCCAATTTATAGATAAGGATGTGGAATCTGTGGGATGCAGCTCCACTTCTAAATCAAACTCCTGTAGACCTTAGGAAGGAAGAAACTTTCAGATCCTTGATTTGACATGGTAGTAAAACCTGCTGTTTTGAACAGCACTGACAGGGTTTGGCTGAGAAATGCTAGAAAGTTATAAGAAGAGAAGTGGTTTTTTGACTGTTGCATTTATAACCTCAGTGAGGTGTTAATGCATGTTGCTCCGTGAACATGATAAGAAATAGGGAAATCACTTATCTGTCACTTCGACTGACTGTTGAAGAACCTGAAATATATTTGTTTCTCTTTTAATTCAGAATTTTAAACATTTAAGTATTTAAGTATTGTGTTGCCTTATCTTGTTGTTTTAATCTTAGCAATATCATTGTAGTGGCAAAATTGACACTAGTTCTCTATCTCACTGCTAATAACTCTGAAAAATGCTATCAGTCAAACAAATCTTTATGAACAGTAATATATATACTTTCTTGGCAAAATAAGAACTACATGGCACATTTCATTGAAGTTGTTTGCTACAAGCTGCTCTGACATTTTTGGAATAGGCTTCATCAAAAAGAAAAGGCATGCATAATTCCCTCAGGGTGTCATCTCTCTAGGTTAGCTGGATGACTCTGGAAAAAAATGAGTCCCATAGCCAAGCCTTGTCCCCCCAAGATCCAGCCTGCATTCTGCCAGGTCTGAGATCCTGCCCAGGTGTTTTATCACATCATGTGGTAGAGTGAGAAGAGACTCTTACATAGATGGGACTAGACAAGTGTGATTCAGGCTGAAAAGATAAGGTCTAGATATTTTCATCTACTTAAAAAAAATAGTACAAAATTTTGGTGTGATGTTCTGTTAGAGGACTCTGTAGCTTAGGAAGTGACTTGCTGCAGATGAATTCGAAGAATATTTTTCAGAGAGTCTTGAGGACAATCTGAGTTAGAGGTATGTTAAATAGTAGTGCAGCCATGGATCCCTATTTCCAAATACAGATCTAGCAGTCACTGTGGAGCTTGGCCAGTCAAAGAGAGAGGAAGAAAAAAAAGTGTTTCTTACAATTGTCTTTAACTGTGTCTGAGCAAAAACAAATTTGCAGCAATCTGCAGGTCAGGTACCACTTTGACAGCTGGAGCATGGATTCTGTTACTACGAGGAGTCTATGGTTTCAGCTGGGTCATGACAGTGTTGCTTTCTGCCTGTGAACCCCGAATCCACCTCTCTTGTCTAGCCTGAGACAGCTATTTCTCAACGATGTCCATAATTCTTAAAGACATGAGGTCAAGAGAGCAGTTCTCTTAACATTCCCAAGTTAAGAGAAGAGTGGATCCAGGTTTTGCAGGAGCTGTGGAAAAAAGAATAGCTTATTTGTCATGCTGACCACTATGCTATAAAATTTTAGATGCTGCATTTACTGTTGCTAACTATCTAGCTTTAGGCCTGTTGTCTACCAATTTTTTACTCTCCCGTTTCTTTTCTTGTAGTTCAACACAGAATCAGCCAGTTCTAGATCTTGGGTGAAGAGAGATGCGATCTCTTTATTACTTCAAAGGCTGTAGACAACAAATAGTTGTAGTGTTTCCATTAACTGTCACCTGATTTAGTGGATACGCATTGATCTACAGCAAAGAATTTTGAAATTATAATCAATATTGAAGATACCACAGAAGAAGAATAATAAACATCTTAGGAGCTAGAAATATCTTTAATGAATCAGGAGGTTTAGTAAATATTACCACACTTGTACAGTGGGAGCTGTCTGGATAACTGTAATTGCAGCTCCAAATAGTTCATAAATAGCCTGCAGAATAAAAACGAAAGCAGCTTTAGTCATTAGTATTGGCGGGTCTGCACAGGGGACTACATCAAATAAAGTTATGACAGCATAAAACTGTGAGGGAACAAAGCTTTTCTTGTTTCCTTTTATAAAACAAAATGATCACTTTATTTGATATTCAGGGAAAGTATGTGTATGTTCGTATATGTGAGGTGTTTAAAGAAAGACATGAGATGAAAGAGGGCAAAAGAAAGCGCCAACAAAAAGTAAGGAACACTTGTTCTAGAGGAAAAGGTATTTCCCAGCTGAAGTACTGGCAACAAATACTTGGATAACTCTTGCCGGTATCTAAACCACTGCTTCGTCCAGCCTCATGCACCCGGGCCCATTCCATGCCTCATTAGCTTGTGTGATTCAGGCCTCTGAGGTGGACAGTTAAATAATCTGAGCCACAGAAGGAGGTGGAGCAGTGAGCCCAAGCCTGTACTTTGTAATCCCAGCACTGATACTGATCCAGGCTTGCTGTGTGGCCTTGGTCACATTCCACAACATTTTTACCTCATTAGCTTCATTTAAAAAAGTAGGCAATATTTATCTGAGGGCTTTGCAAGAATGTTAGTACTAACTAAGTAAAGTTTAAAGAGATCTAATGCAACCTCTATACTGAATCTGACTGAACAACACACTCACCCACCAAGTGACTGGGGATTCATTAGTGTGCCCTCACCCAGACCAGCGACACCATTGCATGACCAGTCCCTAGCAAACCAAATGCTTGTCCCTACTGCGGGTGCTGTGTCTGAAAAAGAAAAGCAGTAATGGGCTGACAGTTGCCACTTGCATGATTTAGGTAAAACAGGTGACTTACCAGTTTGACAGCTGTTTCAGCAACCAATGCTTCATGCCACCTTTCTGTGGGGGGTAGTAGGGAGCAGAGGGAGTGGGCTGCTGTCAGCAGTTTGGCTAGGTGGCCTGTGAGGCCATTCCAAGCTGAGGGGTATAGTGATTGTATGATTTGATGTGTGAAAGTGAGCTGGTTTTTAGAGGTGTAATTAGGAAAAAAAGAATGGAGCCATGATTCTGTGACCATTTCTTTCTTCATTCTAAATGAGCAGTATCCAGCCTTTTTGGCTGGCTTCTTTTAATGTTAGAGCAGGATTGTATACAGTAGAGCTTTTCTTCTCTCAACCCAGAAACTACACAAGGTTTGGTGCTCTTTGGTGCTCCACAGTATATATGCACAGTTAAATCCTTGTATGCAAACAAAACAATGCCAGTGAGTTCTGTCTGCAGGAAGAGCTTGTCCGTGTGGGTAGTATGCAGCTCCTGGGCTGTAGATTGAACAGATGGATAGTTCTTGTAACTTGAGGATGATGATTTTAAAAGTGAAAACTGTAGGATTCTAGGTTTCCTGAATGCATGAGCTCGTTGTGCTCTTTGGAGCTATGCTGAAAAATAGAAACTTGCACTCGTCCCTTGCAGCCCCTTCCTCAGTGATTCCTCATGGGGATGAAGCCATGCCCAGAGCCTGCTGGCAAGCAGGCAGCCGGACCTCAGCAGCAGGAGCAGAAGCTGGAATGGCAAGCTTGAGGGGCTGCTGGCAGGACATCTGCCCAAAGGTAGGAATGAAAGGGGGAGGGAAGGAGGAGAAATGAAAGCTAACTGCGAAGAAAACAACCTCTTTTTTGAAATCAGAAGCTTTGAAAAGATGTATGAACCTTTGGGTTTATGAAACCATCTGGCGCTTCAGAGTTTGCTACCGGTAAAATCTGACAGTTCAAAGCGTGGTGGTTGTTTCCCTCCATTTAAAAATAATGAAAGAAAAAAAAGAACATTTAGAATAGTTTAATTCCAAATGTGCATTGATCTTCCAAAACTCACACTTTGAGTTCACCTTGTAAAAATCAAAGAGAGTCAGAGGGAAAAGCCTGCTGCTTTGTAAGGGCAGACTTACTGTTGGTGTTGTGCACTCAGAAGCGCAGTCCATGAACTCTGCTTTTGCCGTCTGCTTAGCGTCCTGGTGACCTGGGCTGTGTTTTGACAGTTGGCGACCCTTGACCCCCTGCTCCATACAATGTTTAGGCTGAGGAAGCCCGAGAGGAGCTCTCGGAGGTGGCAGTTTGTGGCTCCTGGCTGCCTACGCCCAGCTTGGCCCGGCACCTTTGTTTGCTCCCTGCTTTTCTGCCTGCCTGGCTGACCTGCTGCACTCGTTACCGAGCCCCTGGGCGTGCAGTCAGTGACCTCCTCCTTGGTCTGCAACCTGGTACCCTCCCACCTGGGGTATAAAAGGATCTTGTGCCCTTATGGGGAGAAGGAAGGGTAAACAGATGCCTCATGCTTCTTTTAGAATTGAAACACAATTCAGCTGCATGGGTCTTGAGCCACCAAAATACAATTTAAACCCTGTTCTTGCCAGACCAAGACCTAGCGTGGCATCTCCACCTGGAGAGGGCTTCGGAGAGTTGTAGGGTTTTGCCTGTACTAAAACTGCAACCATAGTGCTTTGCTTTTCTGTGTCTTGATTCTTCCAGTGTTTTGTATCAGCTGATTGTGCCTTCATGAAAATATTTGTAATATAGTTAGGTCTGGATGAATCATTTGGAATTAATGATGTATTCAGCACGTTACTAATTTTTCCCTTCATAACTTTGCAAATAAAACAGTGTTTCTCTTCAATGCGCTTATTATTTTAAAATCAGTTGACAATTTCTTTAGAGAATATTCTTGTTTGGAGTTAAGTTGCTGTTAGTTCTGTGAAAAATATGTATATTTTTCTGACTAGCTTTGGCAGTTAGGTGAGTCTGTTTCCTTGTTGATGATGGACGTATTTAACCAGTAATAACACTATTTTGGAACTGTGTGTTTGACTCTAAAAATCAAACTGAAGTTGTTAAGGCTTAACTCTGTACTTCTCCATACTTGAAAATGTACTGTACTAGTACTTGCATGTAATTAAGTATTAGAGCTCAATGTTAATGTTACTCTCTTTCCAAACTTGCAATAAAGTGTTTTAGACATGGAGAGTACAGGCCTTTAGAGATGGCCGAGGTAAACACTAATATAAAAATGTGCATGAATATATGAATGTCTAAGTTTTATAACTGGGAAAACACAGCATCTCCTTTTTTTTTTTTTTTTTTTTTTTCTTCTGCTAATTCTCCTTTGATGACAGCCTTCTAGCATGAATGAAGGCTTTCTCATCACGGTCTGTTTCAAAGGCTAATGTCTATGGCAGGAGATGAAGTAGTCACTACAGTTTAAGCGAAGGTGGAGATTTTTGTCATTTCCAGGAAAAAACAAATAAAGCAGGTGGAGTTCACTCCTGTAGACCAGGTGAAAAGGCTTAAAAAGCCATTTTTTTTCCAGATTTACTCTGTAACTCTTGACCCTCCTGTCAAATGTCACACTTCGCAGTGTTATTTTGTCCTTTGTCTTACTAACTCCTACAATTACCCCATCTACCTCTGCACAGTTTGAATTTCACTAGCTTGAAACTTACTCAGTCCCTAATTGCCAAGATCCATATGTAAGAAGCAAAAATATGACTATGAAATAAGGCTTTAAATGGCTTGGGTTTCGTTTTTAACACAGTGGTAGTATTAATTCACATGCTCATTCTGCATTTTTGATCTCATTGGCAGCTTACAGCTCTTGAAAGTATTACGTGTTATGTCCTTCTTTTTCAGAATAAATGGGAGTTTTGCTGTTTGTTCAGTCTTATGCCAAAAGTCTGTGGTGATGGTGAAAGTTATTTTTCTGTAGTAACAGTCTATGGTGAAAGAACTGAACTGATTTTCTGGAGATCTGGGTTAAATTCCTGGCTCTTCCACATACTCCTGCGTGTTCTTAGGCAGGTTACTTAAGTTTCTACTGCAGTTCTTTATCTACAGAGAAATTGATCTTATTGCTCTTCCCTGTAGTCTTTTGTTTTGCTAATCAAAACTGCTGAGTATTTAATTTTAGGATCACATTTCTATGCTGATGTGTAGTGCTTAGGACATCAAGATTACGTCCATGTTTTGGAGTCGTAGTCCTGATATTCCTAGGAAATGAACAGAATTATCCCCCTGGGGAAGCTGAGGAAAAGGAAGGGCAAGGGATCATGAGGAGTAAGAAGGTAAGCTAGTAAAAAGATCTGGATATATCCTCTTCCAGTTCCATGCTTTATGTGAATCTTAGACAATCTCTAGGCACAAGTAGAAAGCAGGCATTCATATTGGGGTCAGATTACAGGCAGATAGCCTTTTGATCCTTTCTTTCTCTAACAAGAATGGCTTGTTCCTTATCATGGGGATAGCAAAAGTTAATTTTACCTGTGCTGCTAATCCCTTGGTCCAGTTCTGCTCACCTTGTTTGCTTAAGAACAGTTACCCTTCTCAGAAAACTACAAACTCCCTATGGGCACTTATTTCCTACAAGACAGAGTTAAGTTGTTATACCTTTTCACATTTGCTTCTGGGACAGAATTGCATATTCCAGTGCTTCAAGGTATTGGAAGCATTTTGTGGATCCTTTTAGTGTAATAGATTTTTATCAAAGTCTTGGTACTACAGGAGGAAATACTTCTGCCCTATCCAGTTCTAAGGAGTTTAAGTGTAAGAAAACTGATAAAAATGAAAGAGGAAAAGTTGATTAGTGTTGGAGGAACTGCTCACACCTTCTGTGCTCTCCTCCAAAACTAAACTGAAATTTCTATTTGACTTCAGTGAGAGGTTGTCATTCAGTTCCATAGGCCCAAGAGTTCATTCTCTGTTTATACAGTTTCAGTCTTCTTGTGCAAGGCTACCAAAAGCCAACTGTGGAAACAAATCTCTCAGCTGCTGGAGCTATCAAGTAATCAAGATATTACTCAAGAGGCTAAAGCTCTTTTGACTTTCAACCTGGGGCCTCTGAGGCTGATATGAAAGTATGCTTGCACCACCTGTGGCTAATTAACAAAGCCAAAGTGAAACAGAACCCAAGAGCTGTAATAATTTATTTCCATGTTAAAATGATGGACCATAACATCACTCCATCCCACCTCACTGCCCCCCATAAAAAAGAAAGAAAGAAAGAGAAACAACAGGCAATAGCTTTGTTGGGGAACACATCTACTTTGTGGTATACAGTACAAATTGCCAATATGTTGCTGGAGGGTCAGGTTAGAAGTGCAAGCAAGTGTTGGGAGGAGAGGTCTGGAGTTGAAAAAATATGTGCATCCTGCCTCAACATTAATAGCTGCATGTTTCTGTGACTTCCTTAGAGGTTACTCTTGGGTGGTTCCTGGAACAACCACATACTCCAGGTCCCAGATGATTCTCTTTGAGATCTAGATGTGGTTTAGACATATCCTGCAGGCAGAAAAATATGTACCATATTGCTATAACATTTTATACCTATTACTGTAACATGCAATACGTATTGCTATAAAATGTTATAGAAGTAACACAATGAGAAAATAAAGGAAAATGTTTTTATATTACTATTTATTTAATTACTGATATCATTTCTGTTACCTGGCTTTATGGAAGCAAATAGGCATTCATTGTTTACAAATAATTAGAACATTGGGAAACAGTTGACAACACAATTCAAGATTAATGCGCTATATGTGCTTAGTGTACAGTAGAGAGAATAATATAGATTATAATAGTGTGTATGGCTTTCCTTTTTCCATGTATATACATAGATACCAATATGCATGAAGACAAGTCAAAGAGATTTGCTAAGTGTGATTCTGGCATGTGGACCTAATAAAGATATTACAAAATTGGAAATGATGAGTCAGAAGACGCACATTTCATTCTTTTTTTAAAAAAAATAGAGAAGGAGAATGATGTGAAATTGTACCAAGAACATTGAACTATGGACTAAAAAAATTGTGATGGGTATCTAGGAGAATTTCCTAAGTGCATCTTATCACTTTCTCACAGCTATACTGATTACCATCTGTTTGTCTGAATTATTTGCCTTTTAAGAGGATTTCATTGCGGCTCAGCTAGTCCCTTTCCCCTCTGGTTCCTTCATCTGATGCTTACATGACCTGTTAGGAGCCATTTCATGGCATCTTTGAACTTGAGCTCATGGGTTATGACCTTGAAAAAATGCAACTTTGTCTTTTATTTCCAGTACTGATATATCCTAGAAATTTGCTCTGTCTTCGATTTAATCTAGTGTGAAGTGTCTGGGTTTTGATTTTATTCCTGTCACTGTCTCTAGGTTGGCCATGATAACAATGCAGTAAACTCTCATGTGCACAATGTTCTAGGATAAGCAAGCATAATTCCTATTCCAGACTGCTGAGATTTGAGCCGTGTATTGTAGGAATTTGGCACTTTCAGTTGGCTCTGTTCTCAGATTTGCCAAATTAAGAAAAATGGTTTTTCTTACAGAAGGTACATTTGGAATTTCTTTGGAAAACTATACAGAGAAAAGTGATATCTTTGTATAGGTAGTACTTAAAGGATCATGAAGATTTGTGCACGTATATATTGATTCAACAAGAAACTGGCTGTTCACACCATTGTGTTCTTGAATAAGTGACAGAGAGTCTATGTGTCAAATGGGAACTACCCTTTCAGTAAAAAACATTCTCTTCAATGATAATTGTTTTTTTTTTATCAGTTCAGAAGTCTACAGATATATATACTAATTAAAAAAGCCAGTAAAATCTAACAGTCACTGGTGAAAGAAAATAGTTACATCCTATAAATCCCAATGCAGTTGTGGTAAATATAAACCCCACACATACAGGGGTTCCCTTCAGTACTTTTCTGTGGAAACAGTTGCTGTAAACTTCAAGTGCCTTTCTGTTATATATATGTTGCAGTAAAAGAGAATGGAGATGTATTTGCAAAGAGAGTTTGCCAATGACAGAACGGTGTTTGCAAACAATTTTTTGCAGAATAAAACAGCCTGTTGAATGTTCTAAAAGGTCCTGAGTTGATAAATTTGAGCAATGTGGAATTTATATTAGAGTGGTTTTTATCCTAATGTTTTGTTTTTCTGACTACAAGGCTTGGAAACTAATGGAGCATCACTGCACTTCATTGATGCTTATCCACTCACTGCCACAGCTGTCAAGCATGTGCTGTTTGCTACTGAATTGCCCATGGCTCTGCTGAACTGGAATTTGGTGTTTTCTATGAACCATGCTATGGCAACAGAATGTAAGATTTTGTTGCACAAAAGTAAACTATGGGAGGAACCTGTTACGCTCCATCAGGAAATTATGGCTGCCTTCTATTCTAGGCATTCAAAGCAGACGGGGTCTGACGTTGCCTTTGTACGGACAAGCAAGGAGTATTGCATCTCTGAGGTGATGGAATCTAAGAAACAAAGCATAAAGTTCCTTCCTTGTGTTAGTAGAGAAACCAATTTTTCTTATTTCACTGTGGTGTGAAGTATAATGTCTCTTAAATGATACAAATCTTCTCTAATTCCTAAGAAGAAGAATGAATTTTATTTTCTCTCCCACGAGCCTGTAAGGGAATCCATTTTCAGTTGGTAAGGAATTGCGTGGATGGCCGCATCCAAAGAGTTGTGGTCCATGGCTTCATATCCAAGTGAAAACCTGTTACGAGTGGTGTCCCCCAGGAGTCTGCAATGGGACTGTTTAATGTCTCTGCTGTTGACATGAACATTGGGATTGAGTGCACCCCCAGCAAGTTTGTGAACGACACCAAGCTGAGTGGTGCATTCGACATGCTGGAGGGAAGGGTTGCCATCCAGAGGGACCTGGACAGGCTTGAGAGGTGGCCCATGCCAATGTCATGGAGTTCAACAAGGCCAGGTGCAAGGTCCTGCGCCAGGGTTGGGGCAGTCCCAAATATGAATACAGGCTGAGCAACAAATGGATGAAAAGCAGCCCTGCATAGGAGAACTTGAGGGTACTGGTGATGAAAAGCTGAATATGAGCTGGCTGTGTGTGTTTGCAAGCCAGCAGTATCCTGCGCTGCACCAAAATAAGTGTGGACAGCAGGCTGAAGGAGGTGATTGTCCCTCTCTACTCCACTCTTTTGAGATCTCACCTAGAGTGCCGTGATCCGCTCTGGGGCTCCCAGAACAAGAGGGACATGGACCTGTTGGAGCAAGTCTAGAAGAGTTCATGAGAATGATCAGAAGGCTGGAGCCTCTCTCATATGTAGAGAGCCTGAGAAAGCTGGGCTTGTTCAGCCTGGAGACGAGAAGGCTCTGGGGGTCCTTATAGCTGCCTTTCAGTACCTAAAAGGGGCCTAGAGGAAAATGTGAAGGGACTTTTTATTGGGGAGTATAGTGATAGGACAAGGGGAATGGTTTTAAACTAAAGGAGCGGAGATTTAGATTAGATATTAGGAAGAAATTCTTTTCTCAGAGGATGGTGAAGCACTGGAACAGGTTACCCAGAGAAGCTGTGAATGTCCCATCCCTGGAGGTGTTCAAGACCAGGCTGGATGAGGCTTTTGTCAGTTGGTCTGGTGGGAGGTGTCCATGCCCATGACATGGTTGGAACTGGATGGTCATTAAGGCCCCTTCCACCTCAAACTATTCTATGATTCTGTAATCTTCATCTGTGTAAACTCAGCAATTTGTTCTGTACATTATGTTTCCTCATGACTTGTAGACCTTCTAGTACTTATTCCCCGTGTTTGTGCTTAGAACAATTTCATTTGATTTCAGGAAGGCTGGCCTTGATATGTATCATTTCAATTGAGAATGTAATGAGAATGTCTGATCAATAATGATTTATTTATTCATTTTATTAGTTAAAAGTATTTTAAACCTGTGAATAATTGGAGGTGATCTAAGGGTTTCTAATCTATTATCTATACAAAAAGGACAATTGATTACCTACTGAACATAGTGTTTTCTTCTCTTTTTTTTCTTTCCCCCACGCTCTCTGGAGAGGCATGCTAACTAACCATTGATGTGATTATATTGTTTCATCATATTTCTAAAGAGATAATAATGAATATTGCTCATTCGTTTGCCTCTGAAGTGCTCATACAAACCTGCTATTAGGAAACTTACATTATTATGATGCTACTTGCACTCACTTCCAATCTGAATAGAAATTATTGACCTACAACTGCTTAAAAGAAACAAAATCCCTCTAATCACCTACAAAAACTTCAGAAGTCTGCTTTTAAATTAGAGGATTAACTGGTTAGGATTGATTTTGCATATGGAATAGCAGGAGGAAAAGGGCAGCATGAGTCATGTAGCTGGTCTTGTTTATTTCAGTAAGAGAGAGAGAAAAATTTAATTTAGTGCCTGCAATTTAGCATGCGAAAGGTCAAACTGGTGCATGCCTGCAGGTAGTTAATCAAGACTGCGATAATTCCCAACCCAAACAGTATTAAGCTTTAGAAATGTAAATATTGGACCCTGCTCTGTGAGGATGATTTCAGCTGATACTTGTAAACCCCTCTTGCTTCTGTCATGAGTCTTTCACATGATACAAATGACTTTAATTAAAGAAAAGGGTGCCTTTCCACCCTCAGTTCTTTTATCATCTCCAGTAGGGTTGGAACAGAGTATCTATCAGAGCATGAGTGCAGCTGGAGCAGGATGTCTCTTGGGTGGACTCAGATTTGGTTCGAGTCCAAAAAGAATTGTCTGACCTATGGCATGAATCATCCGACAGTGGAGAAAGAGCCTCAGATGCTGTGTTGCTTCAGCTCACGGTGTATTTAAAGTAAGTGCGTGGTAAATTGAAAGCAGCAGTGGACACCCTGAGGAGGAGGCTCCCTTCTCTTTGCAATGTGGTATGTGTCAGCTTTGCTAGGACACTTGTAGTCTCCAAACATTTGGCAACTAAACTAGTCAGCCATAATCTAATGTAAACCTTCTTAATATTTCTGTTCCCAGAAGGGAACAGATGAGTAGTAGTTCTAA
Organism: Alectura lathami; assembly: GCA_013399715.1. Classification (NCBI taxonomy): domain Eukaryota; kingdom Metazoa; phylum Chordata; class Aves; order Galliformes; family Megapodiidae; genus Alectura; species Alectura lathami. The sequence goes on along the minus strand of VXAV01006721.1, from coordinate 73,980 downwards.
TGATCTGGAACTGTTTATGGATTTTGAGGAGGCAATAGCATTATTCACTGTGGCATGTGTTTTAATTTTTAAATTACGGAAATGTACCCACCAGTAGTTAAAGGAAGCTTATATACAATGTGGAAAGCAACTTTTTACCCAGTCTGATAGTGATAGGACAAGGGGGAATGGTTTTAAACTAAAAGAGGGGAGATTTAGGTTAGATGTCAGGAATTCTTCACTAGGGGTGTGGTGAGGCACTGGCACAGGTTGCCCAGAGAAGCTGTGGATGTCCCACTCCTGGAGGTGCTCAAGGCCAGGCTAGATGGGGCTCTGGGCAGCGTGGTCCAGTGGGTGGCAACCCTGCCCACAACTGGGGGTTGGAACTGGATGGATTTTAAGGTCCTTTCCAACCCCAGCCATTCAGTGATTCTGTGATTCTATGATCCCAGTGGCAGAGCTGAGCAGATGAAGGCTTACATCTCTGCTGAGCTGTGGAGTGGAAGCACATCACTCACAGGAGCTCTGCAGTGACTCGGGCTGATGAGTGGGAGCCCTGGCTGCAAGTTGACTGCTTCCCATGTGACTAGTTGATTTTCCTTACTGGTATATGGAGCAGAAAAAGAGAGATGCTTGGCTTTTCCTGTGCTTTCCTAATAGTGAAATAACAAATAGAAGGAAAGGAAAAAGAATGTGAGGTAGGGAGATGGACAAATGAAACTTCTAATTTCCTTTTCATAAATCTCGAGTGAATCCGCTGGATTTGACCCAAAAATTCTAGCAGGTATTGCTCTGTTTTCTGCACCCTGCTCAGTCATAAGTATTGATTTTATTGAACATATAACTTAACAACTCTGTGGTTACTTGACGGCATTTCCACCATTAATGTTGCCTAGATATCTACTATCCTATAAACAAATTAAGGCTTTGGTCCAGAATAAGAGAAGGCCCATTCCAGATTTCACAGAGGAAGACAACAGAGCCGTTGGTTGAAGAAGGGAGAAGCTGGAAAGATAAACTGGCGGAAATAGATACGTATTTGGTCCTGTCAATAATGAACTGCTTAAACTTAAGACCACAAGTAGCTGCTTCGATTTAATTTAGGTGAAGAGACTTCAATGAGAAAGTTGATACGTGTAAAATAAAGTACATACATAAGTCTTTGCAGAACTAGGGCTTAGGCTCACTCAGTGATTTATCATCATTTGTTACGTTTTTTGTGTGCCTCTTTGTGTGGGCTTAGAGGCAGACTGTGTTCAGCTGTGAACTCTGAATAAGAAAATGATGAACACTTTGTCTAGTGTTTCTCATTTACTGTTTTTTATGCTGCAGGTTTCATGAACAGGAGAAACCTTTTGAAGGTTCTAACAAGTTAAATTAGGGAGAGTAGAGTTCAGTCCACACAGCCAATTTTCCTAATAAAATTCCTCATTGTATTCCTAAGTCCATAGCTCTCAAAATAATCTTAAATCACTCTGCCCAAGAAAGAGAAGGAGAATTGTGAGTCACTTGCAAACAGTGTTATGAAGTTTTGATCTGTGAAGTACAGAATCATCATTTAGTAGTGTCACCTTAAGAAAGTCAGATTGGGGTGTACACTGTGCTTCTTAGGTTCTAGACAGTCAAGCAAAGATCTTACTGTTGGAGGACATGCTTGCAACACGAATAGGTCATGGACATACAAATAGGTCAAAGGATTCCTATATCAGTTTATGAACAAGCACCTTTTTCTTAGTGTTTCTCATTCCCCCTTGGAATTGTTGATTACATAGGGAATAGGACTAAGGTAGAGTGTAATGCATGGTTTGGGTTGTGTTTATGGTAAATTGCTAAAGAAGGTAGCAGTGAATGCATTCAATTTTATTTTATTTTATTTTTTTTTTCCATTCTTAGGAATGCTAAAGAGCAAAAGCTAAAACAAAAACAACTGAAAAAGTCAAAGGGAAAGATAAGCAAAGAACAAAGTATGTGGTCTTCTTGCTGGTAGCTTACCACTGAGGTCTGAGAAAACCTACATGCACACAAAAAAACCTGCATGTGGACTTTTATTTTTAAACTGGACTCCAGCTGTGATTTTAATGAGTGAATTACAGACTCAAATATGTTGCCAGTAAAGGCTGGAAGACTGGACTTAGTAATGAGAAGCTGCGTGGTAGGAAGTAAGGAAGACGCTCTCCCCTGCATGCCTGGGGAGTGCTTCCAGGTGCCTGTTGGACTTTAGGCTGTTACCTAAAGTAGCAATAAACATAACAAATTCAGCCTTCTCATGGATGTTTGAGTGGGTGCTGTGGTGGGAAAACTCACACAGCTGTGGATCCCTAGCGTTATACCTTTTGAATGAATCATGACCATGTCCGTGTTGATACAGTCCAGTGCCAAACGGACCTCTAAAGAGAGGGAAAGAGAGAGAGATTCATATGGATTTGCTTGTTAAGGTAAATTATCCATTAAAATGTGCACAAATACCACTAGATGTCTAAATAGCTGGTCTTCTAGTATGTGTTGGCCTCGGTACTGGTAGTGAAAGAAATACCTAGCAAGAAGAGACAACAAGAAATGCTTAGTACTGTGTGGCTATGATAGGGTGGGTTATGCCAAATTTACAGTGCCATGCTTCTCAGATGGAAGCTCTCACTGGTTATACCAAGCAGATCAGTAGCCTTTAACCAAGCTCAAGGAAAGTGGTTCCCTAACTGTTACTCAGACCTGTACTGTGGCTAATGGGCATATAAATGCCACAAGCATTTCATCTTAGTTTTTTGAAACAGAACACGTTACTCCATAGTTTGACTGATTGCCCAAAGAGATGTTTATAAAATAGGCAGTCTGCTTACTCTCATCCTGATTGTATTGTCAGTCATTTGACCAAATGCCTGGAAATCTTAGTGGCTTGGAGAAATGCCAAGCAAAATGGTCATTTGATCAAATTATTAGGATATTATATTTTCTTAGTGTTTTAGTTTTTGTTAGTGCTGTACATGTATATAATGCCTTACAGTTTCTCTGTCTCTACTGCAGGAAGATATGGATTTTGAAACATTTGACATTATGACTCATTTAACTGAGCAGAAGGGCATAGAATTTGTGTGCTTTTACTGTCCATTGGCATATTTTCTTTGTAAAATACTGTGCCTTTAGTAATAACATAAGACGAGTAAAATTCTGTACTTGGGGTAAATTGTTGACTAAATCAGATAGGGCCAGGTGCTGCTTGAATAGTGTGTCCTGGTCCTTTTGAAGTTTTCATTTTCCTGGTTATATAGAGAAAGCACTATGTGCTGCATATCTAAAACTGGGATTTTAATCTCAAGAATTACCACTGCCACAGCAGTATGGACACAAGTGCTCACTGTGTATTTGTTGTGTGCTGGACTTGACCACACAACAAACAAGTTTTCTTACTACATAGCACTTGATTAGACCATGGAATATGAAGGGAGCTCAAACTGAGTCTCACTGGTGGAACGGTTTATAATCCCGGTATATAGGAAGCAGTTGTGTTTTGCAAGTTATCAAGCATTGTGTAAATCTGTTGATCATACAAAGCTTCAGTGATTTTAAATATTGTAGGAATGCTGGCAAAATACAGGTGCTCTGAAGCTTAAACTCCAGCTTCATCTTGGAAAACATTACAGCAAAAATCCAGGTTCTCTTCTAAAACTAATATAGAAGTAGATCCTGATGTAAACTGAGTTTACACAGCTGAGTTAAGATCAGTCAAAAATTAAGAGGAAAACAAAAACATAAAATTTCCCTGGAAGACAGCTAGAATGTGGTGCGTGTGCTCATGGAGCCGTTCTGATATGAAAATAATGGAACTCAGAGAAGTAAGCCCGTGGTGTTCCCATTTTTTTGTTGTTGCACATTGCTAATGCCAGAGGGCGATTTTTCTTTTTAAATCTGAAAGAACTCGAAGGATTTAGTCTCTAAACAAAGAGAAGGAATTAGAAATAGGGTGCAGCTTGAATTTAGCAGGTGATGGAGCATTTCTCAAGAATCTCAGTATGTAATGTGATCATAAAAAATTATGAAGAGATTTTGTTAATCTGAAGTATAAGTAAGCTACATCTAAATGAAAATTAATGCCAATAATTACACACTAGAATAAACATTTACACTAGAATCCAGACATCAATTGCCTGTTATCCAGTATTAAATGGAAACACATGCTTTGTACTAGGAGCTAGATGAGGGTGGAAGGAGGAGGTGGCAAGAAGCCCTAAGCTCCTTTTCATTTCAGGGTTGTACTCAATCATAGACACTGCCAAAATACCCTGTAAAGCTCAGCCAATTCAAAACCATTCAGTTCAAGGCTGAAACATCTCTCTCCCTCCCCAGCTTTCTTCATAAACATGCTTCAGTCAGGTGTTAATTACAATCCCCAGTAAAGCCTAAGAGCTGCTCAGATTCTCCTGTGCAAAATGACTGGACTCAGCACTTCACTGATCTAGTTATTTTACTTTACTGCGCTTTAGTTACCCCAGCTGGCTTTCTACATGCAGAGAAGTGGGGGAAAGCCCAGCATATGGAAGAGACCAGGGAAAGGAAAGAATATCACTCTTCCAAACAGAGCAACTTACATGAGAATGACTTGCTGGTAGTGTGTCAGTTGAGTGTTGAAGTGTCCTTTCTCTGGGGACCTGACCTTTCAATTTCCTGAAAAGTCTGCTTCTTGCCAGGTCATTCCAAGCCATCTTCTCTCTTATCATGCTTTGCTGGCAAAAAGCAAGTGCAAGAACATCTTGCCACATGTTATTTATTTATGGTAAAAGTAAGAATTATTTGCTAATCTCTGATGACGTGATCAAGACTCAACAAGACACAGATAAGCACTGAGCTTACCCTGAGGAGTTTATAATTTTGAAGACAAACATAGATGAGACAACATGCACTTGGAAGACCCTGGAGTGGATGTTGACCTACTAAGAATTTAGCATGAATTAACTGGGAGTGGAAGATGATTTCTTACTGACACACAGTTTGTTTTAAAGAACAGACTTTTTTATTTGGGCTTTAGCAAGGAAATATTGTCATGAAAAGCATGCATGTCTTACCTTATGGGTTTGGGTAATTAATAAGACCATACCCTTATTTTTCTAAATTGGCAGACTGTTGTTGNTTTCATACCACCTAAAGTGAGCAAATCAGAATATTATGATCTTAAACTTTTTTAGATGGCAAATTAACCTCACTTCTAACAGTAGCTACCTAGGTACACATATAGATATAACAATGGAAACATTTTTAATTAAGGGAAGCAATACTTTTTTTTTTTTTTTGGTAACCTTTATTTCTTTTGAGGTTTTACAGAAACTTTATTTTTTTAACTGTTGGGCATTGGTTTCTGTAAAACAGGCAAATTCACCACGCAAAGTACAGGTACCATCAGTAAACTAAGAAGTGGATTGACGTTGCATTAGCTGCTCTGCACTGAAAACCCCTATGGACATTGAGAGTGCACACTAAGAGTTTCTTTGTATGAAGTGACTTCCTCA